>JAGDQP010011925.1:1830-51660 GCA_022664845.1 Lepisma saccharinum
CTTGTTCCTGTCGCTCTAATTCCGTTTCGCGCTTATTCCGTTCGCTCTACTTCCTTTCGCGCTTGTTCCGTTCGCGTTACTTCCGTTTCGCGCTTGTTCCTTTCGCGCTACTTCATTTCGCGCTTATTCCGGCGACCCGTTTTTGTATAATGAAAGGGGGATAACCCCTTCAAACCACCTGGATTTTCTGTTTCATTCTTGACTTTAATTACAAGATATCGTGTGATAGTCGGTACGATTCTTGTCTGTTCCTCTACTACGATTTTCTCTTCTTTGTCACTGGTTGATTCATTAGCTGTATGGGCCTTCTTACTTGCATCAGTGACTTTATCTTCGTTCTGTCTCTTTCTCTCTTTCTCCGAAGGCGACTTATTAGGATGTGGTGGAGCCATGATGAATTAAAGCCGTAAATGGCCACACTTCACCGTCTTCGTTCTGAGGAGCCAACGAGGCTGCCGGGTACTACTCTCATGACCCTTGCCAGCAAGCTGGAAATCGAGGCGAAGTCCAATGACTTGGCGTCGAAATCACTTGTACTCCCGACTGATGGATAGTTGGGACACCCACTCCCCCGAGTGTTGGCGAGACCAAAGGTCCGAAGAGCTCCCCACTGGCGCACCTCCCAGTCTCAACGAGCTAGACCATCCAAGAATCTGCTGTTAAGAACTAGGCGCTATCCAATGGTTCCGCCCCCTTTCCTCAGGTCCCAGGAGCCAGCGTCAATGAAAGTACATCCTGTCACATCCTTGAGCATTGCGTGAAGGTGCAAGTCGCAGCACAAGAGGAGATGAAATAATGAGTCATCAATGGATGAAAAGTGGGTGAATGTAAATGAAATCCTCTCGGCTGGTCCTCCTTTCAAGCAGCGTAGGTGTTTAGCTGCGAGGGCTGATTGCAGCCAGCAGAAGCCAACTGGACGATGGGGTCGCCAATTCCCTACGCCGTTGTTGGCTGATTGCAACCAGCATAAGCCAGCTGGACGATGGGGTCGCCATTTCCCTACGCCGAGATGTCACTCGAGTCTGAAAACTTTCCGTGCGTAGTGAAAGTAGGCAATTAGCAGAAGGCGAACTGAACTGTGAAGGAGTGACGATAAAAAAATTAATATATACGAAGACAGAAGTAGAGTTGATAGAATTTCGCTTGGCTGTAGAAATTCGACATATATTGAATAATAGCAGGAAAAGATTGAAAGTTATTCGAACGATGTTTATATATCTGCAAGTTTTTCTCATAACTCTTCTGAATTTTTCTCCAAGATGCGCTGTGTATACAAAATAAAGAGTTAAGAAGACGCCCATCATAAAGTACTGTTTACTACCCAATCACCCTTGTATCAACGGTATATTGACTTTAAAGTCGAAAATAATTTTTACATACTTCTGTCAATCAATATGTAGAATCAATTCGCAGCATTTTTTTTACATTGCTATTCATTTTAATGTTTGTGTAATCAAGTGTTAATTCTTTACAGTAACTACTTCTGTTATAGGGCGTTAAATGTACTTTAAATGTTGACATTTGTATATTTTCTCGGCCTGAACCAAATTTGCCTAAAGGACTTTAAAAATTTCAAATTAAAAGTTATATGATTTCTGATGTGCGCAATGCAGAATGTGATGTAAAAACAAAATATATGAGTATTCTCGGCATAAGACCTTGTACGATGTATCCTTGTACTCATGTCCAATTGATTTTGCATCACATTCGGTATTGTACACATCCGCAATATTTCAAATAATAACATTGCAACTACATTTAATTCCTCCAAGGAGTTAACCAAAAAAATTGAAGATGCCGAATTACAAGCCTTGTTGGACGAAAACGTTACGCAAAGTCAATAACAAATGGCATGGAGTTTGATTGTTGGTCGCCGTACCATTTGTATCGTCTGCATGTCATGGGAAAGGCCCAGAAGGCATGAAAATGGGTACCACCTCAGCTGAACGACAGAGAGATGGAATAGCGAAAAAACGTGTGCGAAGTTTTGCTTTCTCGGCATGAAAGAAAGACCTTTTTTGCATCAGGTCGTTATTGGAGACAAAAAATGGATATATTTCGATAATCTAAAGCGCAGAAAATCATGGATTGACCCAGGACAACCATCAACATCGACCGCAAGACCGAATTGCTTTGGAAAGAGGACAATGCTGTACATTTGGTGGAATCGGAAGGGTGTCGTGTATCACGAGCTTCTGAAACAAGGTGAAACAGTTAATACCGTTCGCTACCGTCAACAAATGATCAATTTGAACCACGCATTGATCAAAAAGTGACCAGAATGGGCTACAATACATGGCAAAGTTATGTTGCAGCACGACAAAGCCTCATCACAAACAGAGAAAGCTGTCATAGACACCATTCCTGGACTTGGCTGGGAACTCTTGTCCCACCCGCCGTACTCACCAGACTTGACCTCTTCCGGCTACTACTTGTTTTCATCGAACGTCTCACGTACTTTCCATGCAACAGTTCAACAATTACGGAGATGTCGAAAGTGTCTTCGTGACACCACGTCAAAAGATGTACAGTTTTTCTTGGAGGGTATCCACAAATTTCCAGAGAGATGGAGAAAATGTGTGACTAGCGATGGCCTATACTTTGAATACACAACTTTGTACCTTCCTCCCACATTAAACGTGTTTTTGTCAAAAAATAATAATAAGAAGAATTATTAACCGGCACACCTTGTAGAAGACCAGCTCAGTGCCTGAATAATTGGTATGTGCATATCAACAGTATTTTTTAATTTATTTGTCCAAAAATATTTAAGTTAACTGTTACCCACTCATGTTAAAAAAGCAAAACAATTTGATACCAATAGACTTCAAAATGTTCATATCAAATAAAACTATATAGCCATCTTTGATAAAATTCGGGACTTATCATATTTCTTTCGGAACACAACCCTAAAATTCTGTACTCTCCCAAAAAATTCGAGACGTATGGTAACCGTATCAATATAGTAACATGTTGAATATTCAAAGATACGCCAGTCACTGCAGCGTCCGAAAATCGAATCCGGGCCCAAGTTGCATGCCAAGCGACCGATGTTCTATCATTAAACTATCGTGCCAACGACTCTGCATATTTGATATTCCTCTGACCTCAGCTGAACCATTCAATCATTACTGATATAGAATGATAAGTCACTCCCCTCTATGTAAGGATATTAATTAAGGAATACTTCTGGAATTCCACGTCAAAGGAATATCCAATGTATAATAGAAATGGGTTGTTGCGGCGACAATTCAATGACAGATAGCCGCTAACAAACAATGTGCAACTGGGGGGCCCGGTTTCATTTCCGGTCTCTCCATTGGCCTACTTCTCTCTCTCTCTCTACATTTTTATTAACCGATAGAAGAGAAATTTGTGGAATTTCTCAGAAGCCAACAGACTATTCACTTCGAACATTATTCAAGAAGCCGCCCCAGAGGAAGTGAACATGGAGAGGCCCGAATGGGACTAAAAACGAAATAGACTACGGGTTATATAATAATAGGGAAGTTTTTCAAGGTGTCTGTTCTGAACAGTTTCAAAATCTCGAGTGATCATAGGATAGTAAGATGGAAGCTGAAAGTTATCAGAGGAAAACCTTCAGTTTTAGATCTAGAAAATCTGTCGAAAAACAGACAGACATTCGAGATTGAACCAAACAACAGATTCGCAGCGCCTAGGAAGTTAGATCAAGAAGATATCAATAACAGGGATGAAATACTGACTGAGATAATAAAAGAGTCAGCGAAGGAAATAATAGGCATCAAAAATTAAAATAGGCAAAATCTCCGAAGAAACTACTCTTGATGAAGAAAAAGAGTGAAATGAAAGAAGAGAAAAAATACCTAAAGTGGGTTGAGTACATTGAGCTAAATAAAACCATAAGGAAGAAAATAAGAGAGGATGTACGTAGATACAACGAAAATCTTTTTTAGAAATACAATCGAGAAAAACAAGATCCTGATGAAACCAAACAGCAGCTCATGATACGGAGGAAGCAAATAATTGCAGTTAAGAGACCAGACGGAACCATAAACAGATATAAAGAGGAAATTAGAAAAAAAAAATAGAAATTTTTACAGAGAATTGCATTACTCCGAAGAAGAACTAAGAAAAGAAAATAAGAAAAAATGATGTAGGAGTCCTAGGCATAATGAAAGAAATGGATATTGTAAGAAAAACACACAATACACGAAGGGGGCACATACACACACACACACACACACACACCTCAACCTAAAAGCAGAAAATTTGAACCGTGTTACCCAAGAACACAATAAGGTTCAAAACGGGACAAGCACCGAGCGAAAACAGCCTAAGTGCCGAACATGAAAACACTCCTGACGCTTCCCAGTGAAACCTCGTCAAACTTCACAACTAGAAGGTGCCCCTATATGTTTTCTCCCTAAAGAAGAGTGAGAAAGAAAGAAAGTGAAACTTCACTTTCATGTGGGCAAGTAGGTAACGCTCGCGAAGTTTTCAATGACACCCAGACTGGAAGTCGGTCAGCTGGACCAACTCAAACGGGGCACTCGAGAGCTACGTAACGACTTCACCAGCCGAGGTCATGACCCACGACCACTCAACGGACGAGAAAGATTGGGTATCAGACTATCGAAACTATATAAAATATTATCTCTTATCACCAGGACACAGAAGTACCAAAAAAATCCCGAAGAGGGACCACACGATTACCTAAGGATAACTAAATCCGAAGTATAGCACAGTGATAGGCATAAGCTGAAACGATTGAAAAAAGAGGGGGGGGGGAGACAGAGAAGGAAAGAATTTCCCACCCCACCAGAGAAGAGAGCGCAGAGAACAACCCACATCACCGCATAGAAAATGCCAGAGCAGCCCAAGCCTCCACACACACAGACAACAGACTGGAGGCGTTAAATCACAGTTTTTCCATAATAACACGTAAGTCATCGAAGTTAACTTCTAAAACTTAAGTAAAAGTGGTGGCAAAGTAAAACATTCTATATCTCATAAAACAACGAGTACGTAGCAAACACTCATACGTACCAGTAATGGACCACGCTCTACATTAAGACCTGCAGTTGAAACTGCACCAGTGACATTCGTCGTATTCTGGCAGAAAGAGGAGTAGAAGAAATACAAGTTCTAATGTATTACCTATCTGCCAGAAGACAGATATTGTCCTCTGGTGTACAAGGTCACTGTAGAAAATATTAAACTCAATCAACGTGAATAAATCCATAAGAAAACATTAAAGCATTGAAAGTTTATGTGCGTGCACTCACTTTATTCAAAAGAAAATTCAGTTTACTACAACATTTGTACTGTACGCAACAGCGTAAGTTCAAAATATTATCTGCGTAAAACATTATTATTATTCAAATTGACTTAACATTAACTACTACTATATGCGATAGAATTTCAATAAAATTTAGTAACCCCTTTTTACTCACTGTTTATTTCAGTAAAATTAAGTTGTTGAGCATAAACTATTTCAAAATTCGAATTGCCATAAGTACTGAAGTTCACTTGAACGAAAAAAAAAAACACTTGGATTTGAGTTGAAAATTCACATTCCTTGAAAAGAGAAACCCGGCAGATCATATTGCGGTTTGGAAAAGAAAGTATGTTTGCAATTCAACATTCTGTCCATGAAAAATCATTCTGCTATCCAGTAATCGAAAATTATGATTTAACAAAATTGTTTCACTTCGAGTTTCAAGTCCAAAATTTCTTGTTTTGTAAAAATAATACGAGAATCACTGTTTTGTATGTAGACGTTTCAAACATGATTACAAACATTTGAAAATTCTGACCCTTTCCTGCTATATCGCTTTCTTTATAAACTATGGGCCAGTTCCACTAAAAGCACTTTCTGAATTTCAAATTAATAATCAATGAACATGGCAAAGTAAGATTTGACATTTGTAGATATTTCGAAATAAATATTTAATATTTCATAACACAGGTTTGGATATTATTTGGGATTAGCGATTTAGACAGCTCTGGGACAGGTTGAAATTTGACATAAAACAATCGAACAGAACTAAAGCCGACGAAACAGAGCGCAAGTACTCAACCATTACCGAACGAATAAAAAATAATGGTGAGCTCATCGTACTTAACCTTTCGCATAAGTAGATAAAGAAATAACTGAAACGAGTGCATATAAAGCATAATTTTACTTAGAAATAATAAAACTTTAAACGTATAAGGAGAGAAACAAAGATCTGTTGACGGTTTTCGGCTTATATAAATCAAGGCATCATAATATACGGACGACCCATGTCCCCTTACCTAGTTTAGCTCTGCATAGCTATAAAACAACCTTGCACCGAAAATCTCACTATCAAAATATTACACATAGTGCACAAAACAGTTATCACAACCGAAAACAGAATTTAGATATTATTAATTTTGCGTACGAAAGTCCGAAACACGACAGATAAAAAATATTCACTAAAATTTCCAAAGATGTCTTCCTTCGTTTGGACAACAAGCAGAGCAGACGACAAGATGAATTTTAAGTTCCAAATTTAGCTGCTTCGGTATGCTGACATGGTCTCGTAATTATTATTTTACTCAAATTTGGACTTTACCTGAGCAGGCGCACTGATTAAAGCCCAAAAAGAGTAATGTAAATGTAAACTGTAAATAAAACTTTACGGAGAATCAGTTGCCTGCTAAATCTTTATGTTACTTCAGCATATCGTCTATAAACGACCCGCCTTCTTCCTCAACAGTTGAAGAACGCAGGCGCATAACCAAAACAACACCAGAACAGATCTCGGTTTCAAACCAAATAAACCAACTTTCTAACCTTTTAGCACACTGAACGAAAAATCATAAGTATTGAATATTTTAAAACTGGAAATAAATGAAATATTAATTAAGATAAGAAAATTAATAAATCTTACGAGTAAGGATTCTTCTTGGCGGGAAGATTGTCAATAATAGGAAAACACATATCTAAGATGAACTAAGATTTTGGTCCATTAACGGAAGCTAACACTATCATCCAATCAGAAAATGAGTAATAAAAGGAAGACGGAAGGAAGATACGTCATAAAGTAGTTCAAGAAATAAACCTTGCGCCAGGATAATTAAACGAAAGGAAACGAAGAATTATACCTTTGCTCGAAAACATAAGAGAAGGTGACCAAATATATTGATGACACCGAGATCATCACAATAAAAAATCTTTTGACTTTGAAGCTCGATACAGTAAAATTGTCTCAATGAATAAACAAAACAAATGGAACGGAGCTTCAAGATCGTTTCAATATGCACTTCGAGGGATGAACAAGGGGAAATCGTCAGAAGATGGACTCATAGCAGAGATGATTAAATGGGGGAGGTGAAAAGATGAAAGAGGAACTTGCCAAATTATGCTCAATGTGCCCGAGAAAGAGAGAAATACCGTCAAGTTGGAATAATACTGTTATCATCTTGGTGTACAAGGAAGGGGACAAAGAACGCGTCGAAAACTACAGACCAATTAGTTTGTCAGCTTTATACAAAATGTTCACCAGAGTAATGGAGGACTAAAGGCTTGACGCCATATCCGGTTGGCAACCATAGCAGCGGCGGGGGTCAAGTCTAAACAACAGTGAACAGTCAAGTAAGTTTGATGGTAGGAACATAGACAGTAAGTTGTGGAAGTAATGGCTGTTAATTTCTTTTTCTGGTTTTCATCCTTTGGAAACATGAAAAAGAGACACGTCTCTCTCTCATTGTAATGTTTGCAATCTGGTACAAAGCACATACCCATGATGAATTATTATTATCGAAGAAACTACATAAACCAACCATTTTTCACTGTTGTTTAGACTTGAACATGGCGGGTTACCATGACAACCAACCGGATCTGACGGAAGACTTTTGTGGTCTATTTTTAGCGTTTCTAAACAGGCGCACTGACGTGTGCTGGCCAGGGTCTACTCGGGAACTCCGTGTGAACAGAAGTGGACTGAATCAAGCTGAGTCGTGTCAACGCGTGGCCAGATTGGCCCACTACAATATGCGTGCTAGGTACACTCTAGGATTGTGTTTTGTTACTATCGAAGATTAAAAGCAGGTTTAAATCGATTACAATAAATATGGCGGATTCATCAAATTTATGTTCTTGTTCAAAATACAGACATATTTCTCCTTATTCGTACTTCCCATTTAATAATTTAATAAAATAAAACTTTGTGGATAAGTAGTGAAAGTGGAATTAGTAGTAGTAGAAGAACAACTTATATTTGCTTATAGAACAGTAAAAGTTTGTCATATGAAAATACATGTTCTGTGCAGATACAGTCTGTAGGCCTATCAGGCCTACTAAGTGATGTAATGTTAAATTTTTAGGTGGGTATACGCTCCATCCATTTCACACACACATATATATATATATATATAGTGCGTAGCCGAGTCGGTAGCGCGCTCGACTTCAGTGCTAGCGGTCCCGGGTTCGATTCCCGGTGGGGGCTAAAAAATTCCGGTGTTGATCCAGCATCGTGAGGACAATTGGGGAGATGCTGTGAATAAAAGACAGTGGCGATCACAGTGAAAGCTTTGGGTCTCCTCTCCCAACCCGTCTGGTCAGCGTGGGAGCAGTAGCCAACTTCTCCCTTCGGGGAGAGGCCTCATCCACTGCTGCATTTTCTATCCACTGCTGGATCAACCCCTCATCTTTTCACACAAGTCGGTCTGCTGATATACTCATCCATGTAGCCCCTGAAAAACGTTTGATTCTATCTACCCATCTTGCATTTGGACGTCGTCTCGGTTGTTTTTTTCTCTGCGAATGGAATGTAGTACATTTGTCATCCTCTTCGTCATCTTCGTAATCTTGATTATATTTTCCACCTTTGCTTGTACGCGAATCCGTTCATTCCCAGAGATCACAGTAAACTTGCAGCAAGTTTGCAACAATATTAGCAGTGCAAGGCTCCAAACTTTCAGCAAGTTTGGCATTGCAAGGCTGCAAACTTGTTACAATCTTGCAACAAACTTGCTACAAACTTGGAAACCCAAACTTGCTATAAACTTGGAAACCCATACTTGCTACAAACCTTGCTTTTAAAAATATTGGTAGAGCTTGTAGGATAAAAGAGAGGTCTGGAGGGGGGTTCGAACTCACGACCTTCAGATTTGTTTTTTCACCTTGTTGTCCAACACTCTACCCCTGTTCCACCGGTTCTTCTGTTGAACGTTGAACATTTTACTAGTCCTTTTATGTTACGAAAATAGTTTCTGGGCTAAAGACTAATTCGAAACTTGGAAATTTTATTAATTAATCCTGTGTTAGAATAGAGCTATGAAGAAGACTGATTCGTGCTTTTTCAGAAGTGAGACACGTCAAGAGCATTATAATGACGTTTATTTTACTGCTCGGGTCGACGACATTTCTCAAACAAACTGGCTATCAATTTCCCAGATAGTATGTTAGTTTAAACAAATTGTCAATTACCCTTAATTTTTCCTTACCGTGATAAATTAATAGTGATTTTTCCTGTTGGGTTACTAAGTGTTTCTTAATACAATTAGAAAATGTGTATACTGTAGTGTATGTACAAAAACAAAAAAGTTACTTTGCAGTATTTAAAAAAATTAAGTGTCAGCCCGCCGGGAATCAAACCCGGGCCCCCGTACTAGCTTCCAACACCTTACCCACTTCACCAAACCGGCAGAAACAGAAAATGGTGGATAAGCAGAGTCCCCGAAAGCCCCGCCCTGCTGAGTGACCTCTCTCCAACTTCTACCGAGGTCTCCGCACGCAGTTAGTACAGGAATACTAAAAAGCAAGGATCTGAGGTGTTCTAGAGGTTTTCTATCCGAAGACATTTACCACTACATAGGGAATAGAGAAAGAAGGCGAAAAAAGACAATAGGAAAGAACAAAGAGATGACTTTTAAAGAGGGTGGGGGGAAACGCTACATCTAAATTACTACAGGTATGAATTGACCAGGTTGATTGGTTGTACAAATGGTAGGTATGAGTTTGTTAGTTGGATAACACTAACTACTGTCTAGAAGAGTAAGAGAAGAGCAATGGGGGAAGGGGGGGGGGACGAACAACAGAAACAGTGTGGAAAATATTACCGTACCTCAGCTTCCACAGGTACTGAGTGCGTCGCTTCGCTGTCGCCGGGGCTTCCCACGTACGAAGTCCTGTTAGTATGCATGCCACCCCGTACTGTTGCTACCGCGGTGACCACTGACCCGCTTCTGCTGATTCACCCATTCAATTTGGCGTGGCTGCTTCAGGCATCAGGTACATCGCTGCGCTAGACTTCTCTTCCAGGCTTTCGTTCAGAAAATTTTTCCCGGGGAGCATTTCAGAGAACCGAGAGGGCGTTACTTGTACAATTAGCATTACAATAGTAGGATAAATAGTAAACTACAATTTTGCCCGGGGGTGGTACATTGCTCCGCACCCCCGGAGAGGTGCCTGAAAGAAATAATGTTCTCTTCAACGGCCACCCACGGGCACCAACCGCTGCAGCTCCGATGAAGATCCACAAGTTTCACTCCGAGTTCCCATATGCTGTGCAGCAAGTGCACGAGTACACACGAAGCTCCACTCCACCCACGGTTTCCTCAGCCTTCTGCAACCTGTCCCATTTGGCACGAGCACTCGGGCTAATAGGTACATTGTTTAGTTGTCGCCGGGGGTCCCAAACCCCGTGCAGTTGCTACCACGGAATCCATTCACCACTTCATCCACTGCTGTCTGCCGTCGTCAAAGGTCCCATTCGCCCTCCCCAGCAGGTGTCAAATACCGCTTTTCAGTGTTCTTTATAGCAGCGCGTCCACGAGTCAAAACACATGTCTAACCACGTTATGCTTTCCCCCTAGTCAGTCGTAACACTTCAACTTAGATTTTTGTTTTTCTTTCATTATAAGAAAAACAAAGATAAGAAAAGCTATATGTCATCGACCCGGGCACGTATAATTTATTCTTTACGTAGCGTGTTCAAGAAAGATAAGTGTGCGTGTGTGTCTGTTTTTGTTTGTTTCTGTTGTTGCTCGTTCCTTTACAGGGTGTGTGTGTGTGATGGAAAGTGAAAAATGAAACCTCTTACGTAATGAAAATGATTCCCAGATATACCCAAGTTTACGTTTGTAGTACTAGTCTCTTTTCCCCTTGCAATGATAAACTTACCGCGTAAACTTTGTTTAAATGTTGTAGCAAATTTGGAATTAAACTTGCATAAAGCTTGTAATTCTAAACTTGTAGCAAACTTTGAAATTGCAAATTTGTAATTCCAAAATTGCTACATTTTAACAAATTTATGCGGTCAGTTTAGCACTGCAAGGGGAAAACAAGGCTAGTACAAACTTGGCGTAAACATGGGTGCTATCTGGGTTTGTCTATCTGCCCCTCCTAATTATTCCTAGCATGCATCTCTCAATCTTTGAGTCGCTTGCGCAGTCAATATCCAAGTTTCGCAGACGTACATTATTACAGTTAAGACACATTGATTATAACTTTACGCTTCAGACACATTGGTAGCTTCTTTTGAAAGTAAAATGTAGTCTTCCAAATGAACTCCACGGCATTTTACATTTTCTATTTATTTCATCAGTCAACTTGGCATTCGATATTTTGAGCTGGCCTAGGTAAACATACTCATCAACTATACCTATTGTTTTTCGCTAATCTATATTTTCTCTTTTCAGCATGTTGATTGTACATTACCTTTGTTTTACTTATAAATTCATTTTAAGGACCTATTTTCGAACTCTCATTACACAGCTCTTCCATTCAGGTGTGTAGTTTTTCTGCACTTGAAGCAAACAGGAGTACATTATCAGCGAATCGTAGGTTAAGAAGATATTCGCCATTGATCTTTATTCCAACTTCATTCCAGTTTAAATTTTGGAACTCTCTCGAGGACAGCTGAAAACAGTTTTAGAGAAATTGAATCTGCTTATTTTACCCCTTTTCCAGCTTTAAATGTTTCACTTTCTACATGTAGTCTAATGACAGATGTAGCATTTGAGTAAATGTTTCGCAGTAACTTAATGTATGCACTTTCGATACTTTGATGTATAAGCAATTTAAGTACTGCTGCCAAGGAGACCGAATCGAAGGGTTTTACAAAATCTATGAATCCCAGACATAGTGGAAGTTTACGAGTATATTCATTAGTCCTTTTCGTAGCTTCATTCAATATTTGTATGTGGTCCATTTTGCTAAATCCACGATGAAATCCGGCTTGATCCCTTCCCTGGTTAAAATCTAAGTCTCGTTCGATACGATTCAAAATAACTTCGGTGAACATTTTGTACAGAACTGAGAATAGAGTAACAGGTCAGTAGTTATTGACGCGTTCTTTGTCCCCTTTCTTGTACAACAAAATGATAACGGCATTATCCCAACTTGAAGTATTTCTCTTTTCCTCAGGCACATTGAGCATAAGTTGGTAAGTTCCTCTTTCATCTTTTCACCTTCCCATTTAAACATCTCTGCTGTAAGTCCATCTTCTTCTGGTGATTTTCCCTTCTTGATACCTCGAAGTACTTTGTCCACTTCTTTTCCTACGTCTGGGACATCTACATCATTTTCTTCTGAATCTTCATTTTCTTTCTTCGTAGTAGTACAATTCTCTGTGGAATTTTTCAAATATTTTTGTAATTTCTTCCTTATTTCGTGTTACGGTCCCGTCTGGTCTCTTAACTGCAATTATTTGCTTTTTCCCTATCATGAGCTGCTGTTTCGTTTTCTTCAGGCTCTTGTTTGCCTCGATTGTATTCCTAACAAGATGCTCGATGTTGTATCTTCGTACACCCTCTCTTATTTTCTTCCTTACGGTTTTATTTAGTTCTATGAACTCGATCCTGTTTATGTAACTTTTCTCTTCTTTCATTTCCCTCCTTTACTTCATCAAACGTTTAGTTTTTTGTGAGATTTTGCTCGCTCTTTTCTTTTTGATGCCTGCGATTTCCTTGGCTCTTATCTATCATCTCAGTATTTTATTTCTGCTATTGTCTTCTAACTCTTCCAAGGCGCTGAATCTTAAATGTCTATCCTTAGACTTTTCCAATCTAAAACTTGTGGTTTTCCTCTGATAAGCTTCTTTCTCTCAAGACTAGTATTTAGTTTCAGCTTCCATCTTACCATCCTATGATCACTCGAGATTTTGAAACTGTTCAGAATAGACACGTCTTGCAGAAGTTCCCTATTATTCGATAAAACGTAGTCTATTTGTTTTTAATCCCACTGGGGCCTTTCCATTTCCACTTTCGCTGGAGCGGTTTCTTGAAACATGTATTGGAAATTAACAGTATGTTGGATTCTGAGAATTACACGAACTTCTCTCCTCTCTTGTTTCTTTTGCCAAATTCAAAGTTTCCCACTTTCGTGTTACTGCTCTGCTTGGTTCCTACTTTCGCATTGAAATCTCCCATTACAATTTTGTAATGCGATTTGCTACTATCCAAAATCTTCTGGATCTCCTCGTATAGGTCTTGGACTTCTCCTCCTGGTGTGAAGTTGTTGGAGCATACACTTGTATAATTTCCATCCTGTATCTCTTGTTTATCTTTACTACTACCCGTGGGATTCTATCTGAAATTCCTTCAATTTCTGGGATCCGTGTCTTCAGGGTTTTATTAATTATAAAGCCTGTCGATTTTCCATTTTCTGTTCCTTTGAAGTAGAACGTGTGCCCTGATGGTAGTTTCAACTGTTCTTCATTCTTTCTCCACACTTCTGATAGTCCTATGATTAATCCTCTTAAGTTCATTCTCCAATTCTTCTAATTTGTCCTCTCCTACAAGTAACTGACAGTTCAGAGCTGCCATGTATAAGTCCGTTCGAGTTGCAGTGTCAGTGTCCTGGCAGTCTATAGTTCAAACCCGGGCATTTTGACCCTCTGACTTCCTGCAGGACTGACCGATGCCGTTGCATTACGTCCTCCGGCCAATGAGGTTGTCCGAGGCTGTTTCCTTACTTTTACCATCATGTGTAAAGAAAGAGGGGTGCAGACATTTGACTCACCACGCTGTCTGCTAATGCGGGTTAGTGAGCAGCCCATCGATGTTCGTTCCCCAAGCAGTTGATCGGGTACTAAAGGCCCCACGACGTGAACATATGGATTGGACATTAGCCATCTCCCCGGTAGGTTCCTTTAAGCCTTACGTAGCCAGAGGAATTAAGGGGTCTCTTCTATACTATATCTCACTTTTTTTCGGGGTAAGATTTCTATAGTATATCCCACTTTTCTCGGGGTGAGTTTTCTATACTGTATCACACTTTCTCCGGCTGTGTTTTCTATATTGGATTCCACTTTCCTGACTACATTTCCCTTACTGAGTCTCAGTTCTTTAATTTTTTTTTTGTACCCGGCTCAATTTGCAACACAAAATACCACTTCCTTATTCCCTTTCCCATGAGTACTTGCGCACGCGCAGACCGTCGTCACTCGTTTTTGATGTGGGCGTCCGCCATGTTTTTTTTTGTCACTATGTGAAACGAACATCTTGACTCTCTTCTACTGATGACGCATATACGAAAATTCTAAATAACTCTACAGTATTTAATGTGTACTGTTAACGTGATTTTCATCAAGATATTACGTAAGTACGATCAGTTTTCTTTCCATTTAAATTTTATCTATTATATTGCCTATCCGGCCTTCTTCTATATATATATATAATGGTAAACAAGGTACAAAAAAGAATACTTACATAGTGAAATCTTGAGATAGGAGAACACGAACTTCACAAACACTATAGAATATTAGTACGTTTCACAATCGCGTTTTCAACTGGTAGGAAAGAAAATGGACAGAGGGGACAAGTGCGGGAAGTGTTAAGGAAACGTCATATTGCCAATGATGCTGGGTGACAGTGTGGCCAGGTTATGCAGGCGAGAAAATGACTAGATGGGTCGGAGAAAACACCAAGCGAAGAAGAAAGGGCAAAGCTTACTAGGAGAGATAAAAGGGTAAAGAATCGGATGGGAGGGGGAAAATAATAAAAATAACAATAATAATGAAGATGAAGGGGAGAACAAAGAAACAATATAGAAAGGTAGGATAAAATAAAAGTGCAATGATGGAGATGAAGGGGAGAACAAAGAAAAATACAGAAAGAATAAAATAAAAGTGCAACTAGAGACGGAACAAGGACGAGAAAGGAAGAAGACGACGGCACTGCGTTGCAAGGAGTTACACGCAGTTGATGCCGGGTTCATGGTTGGCGGAAAGGATGGAAATGTACGTCTGCTCCCGTCTCTTTCTTACTGTGGCAGGTGAGTCAGGGATCAGGACTTTCAGGATTCTGACTCGAAAGGTTTCGTCAAAGGTGCAACCGTGATAAGAAGTATGTTCGGGTGTGGGGAGGTGCGAAAGTTGAGATTTGGAGAAGTGGCGATGGCTGTTGATGAGTTTGAGTTTAGCCAACGTAGAAGGCGGAACATAGGTTACAGAGTAGGAGATAATAAACGAGGTTGGAAGATATGCAACTACCGGAGTGTTTGAAAGAGTACGTCTTGTGAGTGACACTTCAAACTCCTCAAACTGGCACACCCCATATTCATTGCGTCGCCTGAAACTGAAAGTTTTTTCCCGTCGTGTTCCAAAATAGTCTACCGCAGACCTCCGAATATCAACACGATTCTCACCAGAACACGGGCCAATCCCGCTCCCTCCCCCCAAACCTAGCAAGTGCAATAGACCCCGCTGCAAAACGTGTCCTATTTTTGATCCCTGTCTTTCCTTCGTACATCATGTCACTCATAAGATGTACTCTTTCAAACACTCCGGTAGTTGCATATCTTCCAACCTCGTTTATCTCCTACTCTGTAACCTATGTTCCGCCTTCTACGTTGACGAAACTCAAACTCCTCTTAACATTCCGCATCAACAACCATCGCCACTCCTCCAAATTTCAACTTCCGCACCTCCCCATACCCGAACACACTTCTTATCACGGCTGCGCCTTTGACGAAACCTTTCGAATCAGAATCCTGACTTACCTGCCACAGTAACAAATGGAAGCAGAAGTGCATCTTTATCCTTTCCGCCAACCATGCCTGTAACTCATTGCAACGCAGTGCCGTCTTCTCCTTCCTCTCTCTTCCTTGTTCCGTCGCTAGTTGCACTTTTATTCCTTAACAGCACTCCCGCACCTGTCCGCTCTCAGTTTTCCTTCCTACCAGTTGAAAAAGCAATTGCGAAACGTACTAATTTTCTATAGTGTTTGTGAAGTGTGTGTGCTCCTACCTCAAGATTTCACTATGTAAGTATCCTTTTTCTACCTTGTTTATAATCATATATATATATATACATATATATATATATATATATATATATATATATGTGTGTGTGTGTGTGTGCGTGTTGCCGGTTGAAATCCCTGCGTTTTCTTTTGTCCCTCCCTGGCTAAAAAGTTTAATTCGCACATTGAAACCAGTAATATTCAAAAAACTGTAATGCCTATACCATGATTAGACGGCGAATCCGTACAATCATATCTCTGATGACACGGGCTTGTAAGTTGTAAACTATTTAATATCATTAATATTGTTCTTTGTTAGTGGAACACTATTTTAACTCACATTTTGGGATATTGTTCAGATAAATAATACATAATTTTGTTCTGCTGATTTTATTCCTATTACAAGTATTAAAAAGATCGTATTTATACATATTTTGAAGCTATGTCGCTTTTATTAAATAAATGTATGTACTGGCATTAAATACCTGATTTACAATGTTAACATCCGTTACGAAATGCTTTTAAGTTATAATTTCATTATATCTTACACCCGCAACAATGACATAGCTTCGACAGTGTTTCATTTTGTTTCTTTTTTTAAACATTTATCCTTTCAAAAATAATAAAAACTTGGCAACTTCTAGTCGAATTTTAAGACATTGGAATTTTGGAATGGATTTTCTTTTATCTATCTAATTTCGTCATTATAAAACTCGTGAAAAATACAAACTATTACCAAAAAAAAGTACTTAGCAATATTCTCAAGTTAAGGATGAGACACTTCAACGTTTGAAAAAGATGGCAAGAATTCAATTACTTCCTCGGATCAAAATATATACCATAGATTTCTACATACAAGTTGCACACCAATTTCCAGCGAGACAAGGTGGCTTAAATACTTTTTTCATACATTTTTTTTTTTAAATTTCTGCTTTATTTGCACATGTCTTTCCTTTAATTTGTGAAAGAAAATATTCACAGTAAAAAGAGTATAAATAAGGAGTGAAATTTAGTTGGTAGACGTAAGTACACATCAATATTAATTTTAGTTTTTTTTTTCTTTAAGATACAACAAGGAATACGTATACATCGGCAACTGGTTGAAACATAGCAAGATTTGTCATACAAATGTATCTATATACAAGTATATATCCTTTTTTTCTTCACAAATATTTTACAATTTATGCGTTAATATATGCATACACACCCGTACTCATCCAACCACCCACACATGTATTAACCTATACACAACATACGTACACAGGCATAAACCCAAGCGCGCGATTAATAATCCCAGGTGATAGAAGAAAGACTAAGTTGTAACACAAGCAAGTTGATATGTTATGAAAGAGAAATATTGTGTTGGCGTTCGTCACTTTGTGTTCTTATTTAAATACATTCTTCATACACCTTAGAAAGTAAATAAACAATTCCTGCACGAGGTTGAAACACAAATAATGCAAACCTGAGAATATGAATAGAAAATGTGAATTGCACCAAATCCTCCATAAATACCTATAAAAATAAACAAGAAAACCAAGTCATGTGCTAGAAGCTGACAAGAAAAGTCACGCACACACTACCTATATGAAAAAAAATCAAGAACTTTCATATGGCAACCTCAAAACTCTGGTTCAGAAAATATGTTATATAGAAATATATCTATATATATTTAAACGCTAACACACGCGGTGGACCGGTCAGTCTTCTTTTTGAAGTCGTTATTAGTTTTCTTTTGTTTTTTTTTTTTGTGAACAATACATTTGTGACTGACAGACATTCAAAACAACACGACCTTACAATCACAACAAAACATGCTTCTTCCTTTCACTCATCCAATTTCTGGTACTGCTGTTTATCACATTATTTTTAAATCACAAAAAGTGAATCACCAATGTTCCCATTTTCATCACTGGACATCGAAGGTTGTCATCAGCCAATGGCGATCGTCAAGGACAGAACAACGAAATCATTATTTTTTTAACAGCAAATTTGCAGTATATTATCAATATATACCTAACTTTCATTATTTTCTGCACACGAAAAAAAAACAACGTATATTTGTTTCGTTTTGATGGGCGAATATTAATCTTTGTGACTGTTATCACTTCTTGCCTTCATAATTTATTTCATTTTCCACAGAAAACTATCAGAATTCACTAATTATGGATAGTTGTTTACTTATTTTTCATCATCATAGTTCTTCTGGTAACTCTGCCACAGAAAAGCCCGAGGATAAAGATTACGCCGACTACTGTTAAGGCCACAACTAGAAAATATTTTTTGGATGGTGACTGAGATACTGATGTATACAATTCCACTAAGTTATTTGGTGCAACGATCTGAAACGAGGAAAAAAGAAAAGATAAATATAGTGGTATACCCATTATTATTTATACATTAGGCTGAAAAATATTCATTACATCAATAATATTTGTAAATTTAATTTAGGAAGTTCGTGTTAATCACATCAGTGATGAAGTAATTAATCTCTTTCCAAAGGGGTTCAAGGTGGAACTTGATATGAAATATAGATACATTATAGAAATACACATATGTAAGCCTCCGTCATTTAAAAATGGGTCACCTTATAAAAATAACTAGATTGAACATAACTAGATTGAACGATGACATATCCTCAACATAATCCCCGTTAGAGTTCAGGTACTTGACTCACTGAGACACCAACCGGTCAATGTTGTTACTGTGAAAGGTCGCTCCTGGCACAATTTTGCCAAAATTTTTCTTAATGTCGTTCGATAGAAATTTTCTCCCACGCAACGCTCGTTTGAGTTTACCAAAACTTTAAAGATCACATGGAGACTTATCTGAGCAGTAAAAGAGTGATTCAGTAGCCGTCTCCCAAACGACATGATGCAATAGAATGCACCGTTGTTCCGTCCAAACCACTGTTCACCTTCTGTCCCAAACCACAACCGACGGTGCATTCTACGGAATGTAGCTAGTGAGGAAGCTTTGGCATAATTTGGCATCCCTCATATCCATTACAAGCAATTGTATTTTATTTATTCAATTACATCTCCGGGTGAACTGAGCCAATCTCAACTTTGAGAAACGACCACTGTTGACAAGAACAACTTCCTGAAATAAATGGGAAAGTGCGAACATCCCTCTGTTTTAGCTACTATATTGATATTCAGAAAATTTATGGAAAAAACATAGTTAATCTGACCGACGCTGAGTACAATTTAACCTTATGCTGTTACCATAGTAATGATTCAAGGATAGAGGATACCAGGAAGAGATTAAAATTTAAAAGGTAGTTTGGTGTATTAAATCATTATTTGATTTACATTATTATTATTATTGTTGTTTGTTGTTATGCACCAATCGATTAAGCGTTGCAGATTACATTTACGCTTCGAAACATTGTTGACACTATCTTTTATCTGCCAAAATATTGAGCCCCTACCCACCCGATGGACATGCTAATACACAAGAAATGTACTCTATTGTACCCAAACAACTCAAAATGAATGACACTCCCAATACAACAGAGACATTGAATTAGAATTTACTGAGTTCTTGTGTAAACATAAAAGCAGATCACTTCGCCACTTTTTGAAGAAAACCTTACTAACTTCAATTAAAACAACTATAATCGAAATTCCATTGTATTTCTTATTTCCAACGTCTGAAAGAAATTAAATTGATTTCTCTAGCCTTTCGATTACTCTGCAATGATAAAGATTGGAAAGGTCACTGTCCTAACTGCCTCAAATAAAGTAGTAAGGATTAACGGGTACGCACAAATGGATGAAAGAAAAATATTTCAGCAATATTTATGTAATTTCACGAGGAAAAGCATAATTTAGGAGGAAATACTTACCATATGTGCAACTTTGTACATTTCTATCCGATCAGTTAGTTTCTTCTGACATTCTGGTTGAAGGGACTTAGTGCTGTCTTGCAAAACAAGTTGTAAGCATTTAATGTCTGTAATTAAAACACAGTTAATGCAATTACATTGTATTGTAAATCGAATACATATTTTTCCTTTAAACCAGTACTAAAATTTACAAAATAAAGTTACTATTTCTAGAAAAATTAATAAAGTAGTACATCATTAACAAAAACAACATTGTATGTGGGTCATTCCATGTCAACTGGTCCAACTTTGGAAAACATCTAAGCCCAACGTTTTAAATATGGATTAAATTTTGTTAATATGGATGACAACTGCTGAAACTAAACTATACAAGATTTTAGCTTAATATCTGCATATTTCATGTATAAGAGGTATCAGTATAAGAACCTGGTAGTTGCGACTGGCGTGTAGATCAAATGGAAAATTCTGTCCTACTATTGTACTGAATTACATTTAAAATCCTAACGACTACTGAACTCAAGTAAATTCTGTATTCAGCGCAAGGAAGAGTACTTCAATGATAAAATGTACTTAATTGGCTTTACTGGTCTTCAGGATTGTATAAAACACTACAGATTTCAACCTACACCTTAGGTCGTCTACAGGGGGTGCACGCCAACGCCAAGTTAGATAAATACTGGTATATATACAGGAAGAAAAGAAATCAAAGTGGAAGAATTAAGGAAGTAAAAGATGAATGGAAAAGCAAAAATGTGAGTCACAAGAAATATTTTATATAATTTACATGAAAGTGAATTTCAAACTCCAACTATGATTAGTCAAAAACTATGCCATCTGATTGTAAGTGTGAAAACTTTACATAACTGATGCTTAAAACCTGCCTTCACAGCTTGTGCGAAATACGTATAGTTTAATTAAAGGTAAAGTATATACTCGTAAGTTTCTACTAAAACTTTTTTGTAAGGCATTTGGCAACTTTTTTTATTACAATTTGCTTGTTATTCTGAAGCTAAAATGTCAGCTTCTGATATTAGTATGAAAACTTGGGTTGAAATTCTTTTCATTCTAAAGAGCGTTCTCCACCGTATTCACCTTCCCTCTAGGACGAGAACACTCGAACACACTCAGGAAATCATACATGAGGGGTTTAGTTTCAAAAACCTCTAATTTTTTATTAAAAAAAAAAATAAGGCGAATGAATTTTCTGTTATTATTTTCAAAGCACTTCAAGGTGGTGTAAAGAGTATCGGAACTCATCATCTCCTCTTACTATTGGATGATTAAGTTAAGGGCATGTTTCAAAATCAGTCATCTTCAGTCTCGATTTAAAACTTGGGTAAACTTTATGTTTATACGGGCGAGTCTAGTAACTTTGGACTTCGGCCCGTCACGGTTCGCCTTTAGCTGTTAAAATCCACACCCATGCCAGGATTCGAACCCGGGACCTTCAAGCCGATGGCCTACCGCCGCAGACCGCTCGGCCGGCTCCAGTTTTGATTTACTTTTAAAATCCACCATCTGCACACATTAATATTTTTACTTTTCGAGCAAATCACTGAAATTTGCTGTGGAATTATGGGAAATGTCTGCAGTTTTCTAATTGACCTGTCCCGTATATTATTGCATCATTCTGTTTTGTGTTGTCAGCAGGAGTGCATCTGTTGCTTTAAAGTACGAAATCTATTTCTTAATTTAATAGCAACACAAGTAGGTCGTTGTTTTCCTGTGTAGGCCTAGTAAAATGTCAAACCCCGAGCCAGACTCTGTGATGGATACACACCCTCAAGAAGTTCCAAACAGTGATTCACATAAACATTTATGAAAACGTGACATGTGGGAAACTTCGAAGAAAAAGACTGCGAGGTATTCACCCAAAGAACCACCAAAATCCCTTGTTGTGTACTCAAAAAAAAAAAAAAAAAAAAAAAAAAAAAAAAAAAAAAAAAAAAAAAAGAGCTAACAGTGCAGCTTAATGAAAAAATTTGATGTGTTTTCGTTTCATAATGCGTTCTTCTCGACTAAGACAAAAGCAGCACAAGACACGTTTACCATGAAACATTGTAAAGTGTCGCATTGTGCTCGACGATGTCCTACGACAAGCCACCGCACAGAGAAAATGTTTTCATTCAATTTCCTAATTCGACTTCGAAGTGGATGAACAGTTTCTGTATGCAGGAGTGCATTTTTAAATGCACTGGGACTAAAGACTGTTAGAGCGCAAAAAATTCTGAGGCATTACTGTTCCATAGGTGAAGTTACCCAAAAGGAAAATCGCGGTGGCAATAAGTGTTTAAGCATTTTTTAAGCTCGATCTGATGCTGTAGTAAAGATTAAAGTGCGAGAATGAGACTATAGTAGGAGCAATACCAGAAGTTACCTTCCTCCAGAATTGAACATAAGAAAAATACACCACATGTACAAACCAGCGTTGCTGAAAATTTGAAACTTAAAGAGGCCTATTCCAGGAACACTTTTTGAACATGACTCAACCTAGCGTTTGGCGTTCCCCGAACTAATGTGTTCACAATGTTCCAACCTGAACGAAAAAAAAATCAAGATGGAGGATTTTGCTGCAGTATAGGCAAACCTGCGAACAGAGTTATCTGTTCATAAATTGCGGGCCAAAGTTTAAAAATGCATTTCCCCGAACATTCGCCTGACACCATCGCCGAACATTGGTGCATTAATACACCAAACATTTTGCTTCTCAAAACAGGTGTTAACGAAAAGAAGCTGAAAAATGTTTTCCCGTAGTTTTGAACAAACACTTCTGAGAAAAGTGGCGCGAAAATTATGAATAATCATTTACGTAGATGCGAAATGCCGCGGAACCATCGGAAGATGATGGTTACGTTTGAAAATCAGTGGTTTCGTATTTTTTCTCTCTCTGTTTCCTTCTTAATGTAGGTTTTTTTTGTGTGTGTGAAGGTTTCATCAGTAAATGATAAAAATGTTCACGACAATTTTATTAGACAGTATCAAAGAGTTCCTTAAATTTCTTACAAAACCTCCTGATAAATGTTTAAAGAATTTACACTCAAAATTTATTTTCAATATCAGAAAGAGTTAGTTTCAAAATCCGCCAAGTCCACAACTTAGTTTCAAAATCTGCCCTCTCCAAAAAGTTCCCCGTTATAACTCCCAAACCAAACACTCCAGATTTTCATCATATCACCAGTATCAGCCTAGACCGAGTTTCCGAAACGATGTAAAAGTTGTACTGTAGTAGTAAACACATGCATTTCTTAGGTATTCTTTTCCAGTGATTTTCTCAAAACAGTTTATGAAGGACATGGCGGGTTTTGAAACTAACCCTCTCATATGCTTTTCAGTTTTGAAAGTTAAGGTATACCATGTTGAGACCGTCCCGCTAGGCCAAAGATATATTTCGAAGGCCCAGAAGTGTCCTAAGAATATACGTAAAAATGTGCATTTTCAGCATTAATGCGTTATAATTTAGCGTTTTCAGCATTCTGGAGTCTGTGGCTTGGCAAGGGTATACAGAACGGAAGTTTTAATACATGTAAATGTAATGCGTGATTACATACATGGGAATATGCGAAAAGCTCATACATTTACGGGCCGATTGTTGTTAGGCTACTCAATATGCTCGATTACACTCCGATTCATGAGGGAAGGCCGATGGGAAACTTTGTAAGTCTGGCAAGTTGCTTAATGTGAAAATGCTGAACTAGTATTGTACGCACATTTAAAATAAACGATTCCCATAATCAGCTCGTGACATACATATTTGCATTGTCACGTGCAACTTTTCGGGCTTCTATGTTCATGCTCTGCTTATTTTTACACTGGTTTTTAAACTGAAGTCTTTGCCTAGCCACAAAGACTATAAAATGTCGAATGCTGATCCTAAAACCTTGGAAAATTCTCTAAATGCTTCGAAAAATGCAAAATTAATAGATTATTCTTTCAAGCACTGGGTGGAAAAGTAACCTAAATGTAAGAGGAAAAACTTTCAGTCCAACTTTGCATGCCAATATATATAAAAACTCAAAATTAGAACATTTCAAAGTATAATGTAACAAAAACGTTTTGTTACGAACTTATGAATATTCCTTGAAACTTTTGGAGGTAAGTTGTCTAGCAACATCAGCTTCAAAATTTACAAACTTCGAAATAATCAGATCGTTTTTCTTTTAACATAAAATATTTCCAAAAACAAACAAACACACAAAATCGTTCTGCAGTTAGGGTTTGTGATTTATAGTTATAGAACAACAGTATGCCAAAATTGCCCAGTTGTTTTGCAAAGCACCTGCAATAATAAGGGAACCATTACACTAAGAACTCTAGTACCTGACATTTTAGATCTCAAGCTAAAATTTTGTATAACTTAGTTTGAAGAGCTGTTAAATCCACATTCAAAATTTGAACAAAATTAGATATGGTCGTCCCAAGGAACAAAAAACCAATTGCCTACCCAGCAACACTTTGGAACTAGTTAATCTACAATAGTACAAGTATTAGTGCAAAGATACTGACATTTTTATAAACTATCATGTGCAGTTCGCAATCACTTGTAAGTGGGAATTACAGCAAGAGATTTAGCTTACAGTTACCCACTACCCTTCCGCTCTGGAAACCTTTCGTCCTAAATTTAGTTTAATTTTAGATGGCAGTACTTGAAAGATGTTCTTCTTCATTCTTTCCATTTTCATACAATTTGTAGAGGATCTTTCCAACTTGACTTTTTTAAAAAAAGTTAAACACTGTACAGTGAGTTTCAAAAATTATGATCCCATTTCAAAAGGCTATATTTTTTAAACTAATGAACATAGAACCTTGCAGTAAAGTTTAAAGTATATATCTAAATGTAAAGTTTTACTTACAATGTTCCCAAATGCGCAAAAGGCCCTCCCTCTGATACACGGCATACATCTATACGCTAGTCTAACTCTTCCCATACGTGTCAGGTGTTACTGCAGCTACTGTTGCGGTGTTGCAGTTCATCAATAGTTTTTGGCAGAGGGATCATATGCACGGACATTCACATAACCCCCAAGAGAAAATCACATACGGTGGTGTCAGACGATCTTGCTAGCCAGTGGTGCCTGGAAATGTTTCAGAACTGCCTTTTCTTGCAGTTATGAACAGATTCCAATGATTTTATTTACCAGCAAGACGGAGCACCACCGCACTTGCACCGTCAAGTGTGAGAATTGATGAACAATGAACATCCTCACCGTCGGATCGGCCTTAAGGTGTCTGCCGATTTGGTATTGCACCACTGGCCAACAAGGTCGCTCGAACTCACAGTATTTTTTTTCTTGTGTGATTACGTGAAAGATTCCGAGGATGTGCCCCCTCTGCCAAAAACTTTTGACGATCTGCAACACCGCCTAACAGTTGCAGTAGCACCTGACATGTATTCCGTGCATCAGGAGGAGGGCACACTGAGCATTTGTGAACACTGTAAGAAAAACTTTATATTCAGATATGTACTTTAAAATTTACTGCAAGGTCTATGCTCATTAGTTTAAAAAATATAGCCTTTTGAAATCGGATTATTCTTTGGAAACACCCTATATATTACGTACGATAATGGAAAGTCACTAACAGTGCTGAGTACAGAGTTCAAACTAAAAACGTAATTTCAGCTCTAAAAGATTACAATTTTTCTATGTGAATATTTCAATACCGTAAATGTGCAGAAAAAGGAAGTTCTAAAAAGGCTAAGAAAAATGCTGGTCACAAGAAAAACTAGACATATTAGTTTCTACTGAACGCTGCTTTGTAACTTCTGTAGGAAAGTTACGACACAAACCAGTGTACGTAAATTAGTGTGCGTAAAAACGAACACATACGTAGTGTAATATGAAAACAGGCTTTGGTATTATGGTGTCTGAAGGAAGTTTTTAGAAGGAAAATAAACATAGGAAATTTATACTTTGGAACGGTCGGTTTATGGAAGGGACTGGAAATTAGCTTACAATATTTTTCCATATATTCAGTTTTCTCACTCCCACAAAAAATTACGAACAGAGAACAATTACGTACGCCTTCCATCTCCTTGAGGTATTTCACTGCAGAATTTCTTGACATCAACTGCACACGCACGATACAACAGAGGATCAGTATGAATATCTACTTTTGATTCTTCAATAATAGTGGCGACTTCCTTTCTGCAGTTAGGATCCACTATTAAACCTTGATTCAGAGAAAGTTTCAAGCATTCTTCAACAGCAGCTCCATCTGAAGCACTATCATCAACGTTACACAACTTTTTAATCTGGAAGTAAAAATGTATATATTCATGTAAGTAACACTTTTTTCTACCTTAAACCTTACTTATGTATGTAAGTAAACACTCTATTATCTTTCAGCTCTTATTTTTCCACCTTATCATCTACCTTGCTTTTCTACCTTAATGGGGAAACAATTTTCTCTATTTCTGTACGAACAAATCCAATTACACTGGTGTATAAAAGTAAAGCATACCGACAGTTCGTGCAATACACGCACACCTGAACGGTCCCAGGCACCACACACGTGTACACATGTATGAAAGGGCGTCGAAGAGGAAAGACAAACGGAAAGAACAGTTTACGGCAAGGAATTAGATTTTAATAAAACATGACCCCAAGGGGGCAAAAGCTATACATACAGGAACATGGAAAATCTAGCGTCTGCGGTGGATATTTACCATCAATATGGCAGGTGATCACACCTGGTAGCTACAAAGGCCTCACAGCGATGTGGTATGCTTGTAATCAGGGCTTGAGGTCAGCTGGAATACGTCCCCACTCCTCTCGAAGGGCAGTACTGAGGTCTGAAAGCGTGCGTGCAGGCAGCTGTCTGGCTGTAACTCGCCTTCACAATGCATTCCACGCATGTTCGATACGATTTAGGTCTGAGAACCGTGCCGACCGCTCCATGCGTTGGATAGGCTCCCTCTGAAGATACTCTTCCACCAGGTTGCCTCGATGACATGGTACGTTATGATCCATGAAAATGAATGGTGGACCCACTGCACCCCGCCACAACCGCACATGAAGGTGCACACTTCCTCTTTGTACCACCCTCGAAGATGTGTAGTTCTATACGTCCATTAAACATTAAGCCAGCCCACACCAGTACACCATACTGGTCCCTTTCCGTGATGTTCTGAGAGTTGTAGCGGGTCTCTTGTTCTCTCCAGATTAGCGTGCGTAGCGATTCGCTTTGTAAAGTGTATCACGAATCGTCGGAGAAAAACACTCGGCCCTATCGATCCAAAGCTTTTATTCCTCACTCCGCCGTTGCACAGGGTTGAGCGACAAAAAACTATGGGTCGTCTGACGTAGAGATTAGCTGTATGCAACCGTCGGTATACAGTTTGCCTTGATACCAGTGGTCCTGATGCTCTGCTAGCTCTGATGCCAACTGCCGGGCATACATCTACCGATTACGTCGTGCGGTTAATATCACATATTGGTTGTGCTGAGAGGTTGTGACCCGTGGGTGACTTGGTATGAGTCGCCGTCGGACGTCTCCGGTGGTCTGAAACTTACACCACAGCCTGGAGATGCCACTTTGCATCACATTCAACGCTGTCTGTATTCCTCTCAGTTCCAATTGCCCGATTATCCTCCCCTGTAACACGGGGTCCAAACTGCGTCCTCGTGGCATGTTTCCGCCCACAGCACACAGTCACACCACAAATATCTATGCATTTCACGCGAGCATACTAACTCCCCTGAGGTATGAAGCGTTGTTCTCTGATGAGTGTGCACCATGCGTCGATGCATCGTTCAGATTGCACTAGTGCCTGTGTGCCGAGGTTGATTGATTCCCATCTTACATTGTTAGCATATGCTGCCGTTCTCGCACATTTTACGTATTCATTGCCAGGTGTTCATTGATATTCATTGATACTTTTGGACATCAATGTTTTTCTAAATTCGACATTTTAAGCAGTCCATTCTACAGACAGCTGTTACAAAATTCTAACCGGTTCAGACGTCGCCACGCGTGGCACTATGCATTTGTTTGTGACTTGTGTACTCAACATAAGTCGGAGCTGTCAAATGACATCTTGAAACGGCTCCACTATACTCTATATTGAAATCTACAAAGTAGTTGGTAGCACGGCGCTGATGTACAGATCAACCACCTTTCTATACTCCACCATCTTTGTCAGTTACAGATTGATATTTCTATTAAATATTATTTAGCTCCACATGGATGTTGAATTACTTGAAATAACACACCTTAAGTGATTTTTAAAAAAAAAATATTTTAAGGTCTTTAGGCATCTGAGGCTCAAGCACCTTACTTGAATTCGTAGATTCCACTAGGAGTGAACTTCTATTTAAAACATGTTCGGTATCACTGACTTAATTGTGTTCTCACTTAAAAATAGAGCTCTGTACCATCTCAATTACAAAGGAACGAATGGTTCCAACCAACTAGTATTTCGTATTGCTACTTCCTTTATAACTTACTTATATTCTAATTATCGAGTTTCATTATTATAATGAGTATTTTCACGACTAAATGACAAGCCACTTGACCCATAAATCACCCTTGAGCTGTCCAGCACTTAAGCAAGACAAACACGTTTGACAAACATGAAACAAACGCCTCTATAATGAAATAAGTGGAATGAGTTTCCGAATAAGGTAAGATTATCTTGATCTGTTACAAATTACACTGATTAAACTTTATTTTGTGGGGCCATTTTAATAACTATACACTTCGGCACGTCTTAACGAATACGAAACCAGGTGAAAGGTGACCCAGCACACTAGGCTACACGACTACCGAGGTCCGATAAAGCATATGTTATGTAGTGTAGAAAAAAATCAAACTGAATAATACTTACCTCAGACCTACACATATTAGAAAGGTAAGAATTGAGCCTGTAATCCAGAGCAGATTCACGGATTATTGTTGTTACTTGTTGCTCACACTCCTTTCTTAAATTTCCTTCTCGGAATTTATCCTGCAAAAAAATATTAACACACAGTTACACAATTATGAGACTAGAGACAGAACTTTAGTTTACTTCATATATATATATATATAAATCACAGCCATATTCAATCCACTAGTGGATGAGGCCTCTCCCCGAAGGGAGGAGTTGGTCTACTGCTCCCACGCTGACCAGACGGGTTGGGAGAGGAGAGCCGAAGCTCTCACTGTGATCGCCACTGTCTTTTATTCACAGCAGCTCCCCAATTGTCCTCACGATGCTGGGTCAACACCGAAATTTTTGAGCCCCCACCGGGAATCGAACCCGGGACCGCTCGCACTGAAGTCGAGCGCGCTACCGACTAGGCTACGCAGGAGCTCATATATATATATATATATATATATATATATATATATATATATAAAAAAAAATCAATGGGGCAATCGGTTTTCTACAATTGCCGATAGTCGTGAAATTGTTCTACTTGATATAATTTAGTTTACTTTACAGGGTACCATAATGACTTACTGCTTTCTTTTATCACCTTTAACTCCTAATAAACAGTAGAAAGGTGTTAACAGTATCTACAGTATATTCCCTTAACATTTCGACTCTTCCTCCTATCGACAAGATTTACTGACGGCCAGAAACAACTGATTACGGTGGTTTAAATATAACACACAATTATTATATTATCCTAAGTGTTCTGCCGTATTGGAAGAAAAAAAAAATATCGTAGTCACATCATGTAGTGGTATATAGAACCTACTTACACATTGTTAACTCAAATTAATTAAAATATGATTAGGCTAGTGATAACTAATTGTCCTTTCCCTCTAAATACAAGAAATGGTAATAGAATCCTTTCGTAGTTTTAAGTTTTTTCGATAAAGCGATTAGTATTTTTGTAAATCGAGAAAAAAAAGAGGGGGGGGGGGGCTGCAAAGGTGTTGAATAATACTTAGAATTTTACACTGCTATGTCCTGCAGTATTTTCGGCAGTAACCTGGCTTTCTCCCTTAACCATGCTGTAACGATAGCGAAGTGAACTCTTGTACAGCCTGTAGTGCTCGTACGGAATACAATCTATGAAAATATAATAAGCATATGCTTGTTGCATTCTCTTGTCAACGGTGTAAAGAACATCTGAAAACTCGGAATCGTACATTATGTACCGAACTGCCGTAGCTCAGTAGTAGAGCGTTGGCGTAGCATTCGGGAGGTCGTGGGTTCGATCCCAACGGCCGAACATCCTGATTGAAGTTTTTCCTCAGTCACACCAGGCAAATGCCTGGATGGCACCTTTATAATAGGCCCTGGCCAACACCTTCCCGAATCCTTTCCCTTCCCCTATCCTGGCCTGAGCCTTATATGCCTAAAGGCTATAAAGAAATCAAATTCAATTCGCACATTATGTCTCATATTATTCTGTTTTAATGGGGATATCCCACTTTATTTTCCAGGGTAGTTACTTTCATAGTGACAATCATATCTTTCAAAAATGTTTTGTTCTTGTTTCATGCATTCGTGAAAGTTAGATTTCCCATGTACTCGTGCCGAACAAAGTACCACACTTATTCTGATCTATTTACGAACTAGAATTCACGCATCCGACTGATCTGTATGTTTCTTAACTCTTCCAAGTTAAAATCTGGTTTCATTCAAGGTAGACAACCTGTAAACTTACTACGATCCACTGAATGATACAATAAACAATCCATATCCCATATTTATTTTCAAAAACTGGTGAAAAATTCTTCCGTTCGACTACTGGCTCAAAATAAGAATCACGTCAATCCCCCCCGGCAATCTTGTTTCTATATGAGGAAGAAACTTTCTTCTACAATATTAAGTAAATGATACAAATTACCGTCAAACCGAAAGTAACAGGTCTCAGAACTTGGTTCATTTATACTGTAGAAGATAAATTCTTAAATAACAATGAAATTTGAAAAGAAATGATGTATCTTCATATCATTCTCTGAATACAAGAAAGATGTAGCACAAATATTCAAGTTGTAATAACTCTTAAAAAAAAAAAAAAAAAAAAAAAATGTCTAGGTACAGTTTGCAAAAACTACATAATAATGATAAAAGGAAAGAAAAAGCAATCAGCGCTACTCAAAAATAACTACGACAGAGAAGTTCTGTGTATCTTTTAATAAATAAATGTAACAGCTATTGATGTAATTTATTCTGGTACAGCAGACAATGAAAGATGGTCATAGTGTTGGTATTCAGCAGGTGGTAGTGCACTAAGGGAAGCTTTAGCTCCGACTTTGGGGCTATTTAGCCACACAGCCATAGTCATAAAAGATTCATTTTTCGTCGCGCGTACAAATGAAACCCGAGTAGTAGTCGCTGACGCAGTAGCAAACATGGAATATTCTCGATGCAACAAAGCTTCTGATGGTCTCCAGTTATTGTGGTAGACATAATACATGTTAATCTACTGTATTTGATCCACATGCTTACAAAGTACAAATCTGAAACAAGCTGAATGTTAGTTTCGCGACGGATATATACGGATCCGCTTCCACCGAACATGTCATTATCTGAAGTTGTTGGCCGGCCTTTTTGGGGATATCTATAAGGTATGTCTAATTTATCCATAACTTTTCAAACCTTTAAAGTTATGTCTGATAGATGACACAGACTGTTCCCTCACGCACGTTTGTTTGAATTGTTATTAATGTTTTAAACGAGTTTCTAAGGACAGAACCAACAGTTTTAGTTAAAGTGGAACTTGAACTACTCCGTTCGATGGGATGGTTTGAACCCAGGATCACGCGCACAGAAAGCAAGCGTACTCTGCATTCGTCCGACTAGGTATCTTTCTGCTCACGCCTTTGTCACATTACGTTATGCTTCTGCCGCACCACATTGTAGCTTAAACAGATATCAATCGCTCTTCCTGTGATCCATTTTCCAGCTAATCTCAAATGAATTTTATAGTGAGGCTACCAGTATTTATTCTCACTCCAGCTGAGGTCACGACACGGAATCCATCCATTTAATTACGCCTTTTATCTTTCCTCAAGGGTCTTGTAACTGAATTTTGCAAGGACTTGATATAATGTATTATCTCTGCAATCAATATACTTACCTTCAAACATTGTATCACTTTACCCTCCAATTCAACATCTTGATTTGCTTCTGCAATCACTTTAGAGCAGAACTTTGAAATATCTGGATTACATGCCTTTTGCAAAGCAACATTAAATCGATAATCTTTGTTCTGTTCTATCATTCTTCTCACAACCATTACTTTGCATTTTGGATCAAAGGTTGGTTCATCTTTGTACCTCTGAAAAGAAAGAAAACAATACATAGTGTTCAAGAGGAAAGTTTGAACGCAGAGCAGTAACAAATATACTACATACAATTTCTTAATTGCTTGAAGTACGGTTATAAATATATAGAGGTTGCTTAGTATTGAGGTATGTGATTACTACACTAGAATATTTATGCTACATTCGTATTACAGTACAAAGTAACCCCGCAATACAGTAATCATAGCTAGAAAAAAAATACTACTTTAATAGAGCAGAATTATTTAAGCTGTTATATGGATAAAGATGCTACTAACTTATCATAATGAAGAGACGTACTATGATAAGAAATATGTTTACTACTAATAACACGTCTTCAGGAGCAGAAGCGGAAGAACCTCAATTCTAGGGAGCCATTCAGTGGGACTAAAGTAAACTTGTTAGGATGGCCGGTGTGAGCAGAACTCGAATTTAGCGTCGCCTCCCCAGCACGGATACGAAATCAACAACTTTGGCCACTAGACCAGAGAAGCTGGATCTCAAAGACATGCCTAAGTTTAAACCATATTCCTTATCCCTAATGCTCGGGATAATGTGATTACGTATAGTCTTAAGGCTTATCACTCAACATTTTTTTTAGCAATTTTGTGAATGAAACAAAACTTACGTACATTGAACAATCAGTATACAAAGGTGTCACTATCCAATAAGTGCTTAACAGTGAAAAATATAATAAAAACCGTGGAAAAAAAACAAAATGGCTACATGATAACTAAGCAGCACCTCAACAGCACCATAATACCTGTGCACAATATCAGCTGTTAAACAACCAACAACGACAAGCTTTTCATATCCACCTACGATGCTGTGTTTTGATTAGGTTAGTGTACGTAGCTTAGGTGAGAAGAAATATCACAACCAGTTGCAAGATGAGGATAATAAAACCATTTTAAAATATTTCCTCCACCCCATGTCAATAATTTATAATCTTGATTTTTTGTTAAATCGTTTTTATTTTTGAATTATTGATTATCTGAAAAGATTATGAACAATTCTTTTACGTTAATAATTTCATGGATCAAATCCAATCATTTTTATTGTTCAATCTAAACATTAATAAAACGTTAGAATTTGTGCTCAACAGATTGCAGCACATACCAGGTGTATAAGCTTAAATCCGCTGTTTGCTCATGGATGGCGTTGGTGAGCATATGAAGCTACCATGGGCTACCAGACCTATTGTGTGGATGAGTTGGACCCCTGGCAACACGAATCAGTGCACATAATCAGCAAGCGCAGACAACAACACACAGTGTTCCGTTGGTAAGCATGGCTAGTTTTGTGCCAGAAAAGAGCATATGCGGGAAGCTCTGCTTTTCTGCTTCCATTTGAAGAAATCGGCTGCCGACGCGCATCGAATGCTTGTGGAGGCCTATGGTGACAGTGCTTTATCGGAAACAACGTGCCGAGATTGGTTTCGTCGGTTCAAAGACGGCAATTTTGACCTGAGTGACAAGAAGCGTGAAAATCGGCCCAGGAAGTTTGAGGACCATCAATTGCAGGCGCTGTTGGACGAGGACGATACCCAATCGCAACAAATGCTTACCGAGCAATTGGGCGTTACTCAAGCAACCATTTCCATGCGTCTACGGGCCACGGGAAAGGTTCAGAAGATCGGAAAATGGGTGCCGCATGAATTGACCGATCGGCAGCTGGAGAGACGCCAACACACATGCGAAATGTTGCTCGCCAGACAAAGAAGAAAGTCGTTCCTGCATCGGATTGTGACGGGCGATGAAAAGTGGATATATTTCGCGAATCCGAAAGGCCAGAAATCGTGGGTTGATCCCGGCGAACCATCAACATCTTCCTCGAGACCAAATCGCTTCGGACGGAAGACGATGCTGTGTGTTTGGGGGGATGAACAGGGTATCGTCTACTTTGAGCTGTTGCAACCGGGTCAAACAGTCAATGCCTACCACTACCACCAACAACTGATCAACGTGCACCGTGCTGTGTGAAAAAAGGCCGCAGTATCAACAAAGACATGACAAGCTGATATTCCTCCACGACAACGCCCCATCGCACACGTCAAAAGTGGTCCAAAACTACCTGGAGACACTTAAGTGGGAGGTGCTACCCCATCCCGCTTATTCAACAGACCTGGCCCCTACAGACTACCATCTGTTTGCGTCTATGGGCCACTCGATTCGTATGCAGACGTCCGAAAATGGCTTGATGAGTGGTTGCCTCGAAAGAGCAGGACTTTTTTGGCGCGTGGTATCCACAAATTGCCCGAGAGATGGGCAAAATGTGTAGCTAGCGAGGGAAAGTACTTTGAATAACTTGCTTTGTGCTTTCTATGAACACACCATGAATTTTGCTGACTACAAAACAGCGGATTTAAGCTTATACACCTGGAATATATCTTGAATTGTGAGATGAGCAATTATTAATTATATTTATTTTTAATTACAACAATAGTTGAAACAATATTAATTACTAAGTTTTAAACAATTTGAATCAATATTATAATGTTATTACTATTTTTAAGTGAATAGTTACAATGGAATATGTTACCCTTGAATGTATATTTTGACATTTGGTTTTCTGTGAAGGATTCAAATTTTTATAAATATTATGGTACTGCTTCGTGCAGCTCTGGAGTTCGTCAGAACTCCATGACCTATGAGTATGAAATAAAATCAGTTCCCTTGTCCTCCCGTTGTTTTATTTATCCTCACCACAATAAGGTCACCTGCTGGACATATCCATATGTATCTGTAGCTCGTCCGACACTTACGCTGAGTGGAACATTGGGGCACGGTACATAAGTCTTCAGGTTCTGCAGGTTCGATCTCTTCTTCATTCTACAACTCTCCCTTGCATCGATGCCAAACGAACCCAAAGATATTTTAGAAGGATGCTGTGTTTTGGATTACCTTTAAGATGAGCCTTCCTGCTATCTACTGCTGCTGCATCATCTGCTCCAGTAACTATAATTTACGTCTTACAAGTCTATTTGATTTTATAAACTGATACGAGTTCTGGTTCTGTTATTATTGCGTTTTAGTAAGTCCATCACACATTTTCTCCATGTTGTTCATAAGCACTTCTGCAGTGTTAACAATGTCATCTTCATCGTCAATATTATCACGACTGCCTTGATTCAGAGCACTTCGGCTATTTCACTATCGGATAATGAATGAACAGATTCTGGGGCATTTTCGATTAGAAATACTCAATCCTATACCTTCATACGGAACACCATAAAAATGCCAGATGTAGCTCAAGAAATTGGAACTATTGATTCTACATACCTTAAGACAGTCGAGTGCACGTGACTGTTCCTCTTCATGACAGAATTGGCGAATCATGTGTTTGCAAACAGTGATAAGAGTATAATCTGTGGCGCTGTCTTGAAGTTCCTGTTTTTCTACATTAAATATTGAGCGATGGCACGCTTTGCTAAGGGACACTCTATTATTCTGCAGACACAAGAGCACCTACACAAAGAAGGAGAAATGCATACATCAGAAATACTTAAAAAAAAAAGAAAAGAAAAGAAAGAAAGAAAGACAAGTCAGAATAAAACTACATAAGACAAGTTAATCTTTAAAAAGTAACATACAAGTAACAAATTCCTGCACTATTTATTCTTTTAAACAAATGCTTTTATCGATTGTCAGGTTCAGTAAAGCAAACGTAACAATACTGAAAATACGTGAAAAATAATAATAAAAAACCATATATGTAGCCAATACTCGAACTAACAACATAAAAAAATAAATTCAAAGATACGAGGATTGATTCGTAACTTAAGTCATGGCAACTACTGGCTGTCGCACGAACAGGGGACAATACGAAAAATCTAATGAAAGTGTATGAAATGTACTGTCGAATAAAACTACCAAATGGAGGTGTGAATGCACGAGTCTCTCGTAGGGAAGAAACAGAACACTGGACAACAGTGTTTTATAATGCATGGATAACAAGTACACAAGACTACTTACGCACTGTTGAGCATCCGTCAAACAACGAGTCCCCCGGATTATCTACGGTTCAGACACACTATTCGATCACCATAACCCGAACATCTTTGGCCTTGGACACAGGACACCCACTGCAAGGCAGATCGGAAGCTGACACACTGCCCCGCTTAAAGGCCTCCACTCATCTCGCCACTGTTCGACAGGGCATGGCATGAACACCCAGTGCTTCCCGTAGCTCTGTATGACATTTCTGAAGCGGAGTACTGCTATTTCCACGTACGAACATTGCTTATACTTCATGATATGTATTCTCGAATGCTGTCACTCATCGACTGAACTGTGGTGCGTGCTTACGCCCAAACCGTTGTTCACGTACCCCATCTGGTAAATTCCTTCGAAAGTACATTCCATACACTTTCAACAGTCTATCTTCGATTTTTCGTATTGTTCCCTGTTCGCGAGAAAAACGTGTTGCCATGACTAATGACTCAACCCACGTAAAAGCTTACTTCCGATTCTCTTTTCATTTTATCTTACTGAGTTAAATGAAAGCTTAGAAATGGTAATGACTAATTTCGCTTGAATAAGAGAACTTGGTAATAAACTAGTAGAAGATCTAAAAAAGATAGTCAAGTTCAGAGATATTTTTGAAATGAATTTCTAACAGAACTTCCAACGCAAAATACAAGCTAAAGTACTACCAATAAATTTGTGACAGCTGACGGTGGTGTGCAAAATGTATACAATCACTACCTGTCATAGGAAATATAATTTTTTAATTTTTTCACTGTAAGATTCCTTGGAAATTATAAAGAAACTTACCCTATATCACTTTTCATACAGATACACCCAACAGGATTTTCCTTTGAACCATAAACCAAACTCTCTTGCAAATTTACGGAAATACTGGTTCTATATTTACGTAAATTTTCCTGGAGTGATGTATACAATGCCTTAATGCTAAAATACACTATTGTCTAAATAATTCTTGAGATTGAATGTCTGGTAGAAGCAATGTAGTATTCTCATTAGAACAAACAAACTCTTCAAAGTGTGGAAATACGGGCAGAAAGCAAATTATACATGTGGAACAGAATGTTGTGTTAAATTGATGACGCGGAAACTCAGTCAGGATGGCCGTCGTGAGCAATATTTGAAAATGAGCACTTGCTCAGAATTTTATTTGAATGCCAGTTAAGATGAGACTGATACTTCTTAAATTGTTAAATTATTTAGCATGAAGTAAATTTTGGTTATGAAACACATTTGAACGAGCTGCTAATCTGAGCGCTGATAGGATGAAACACCTTTATTTTTATATAAGTCATTTTTAGAAAATTTCGACTTCAGCGCGTCACGTTTATGTAAGTGCAATGTTTGTTAAAATCCATGAACATCCATGCCCCAGGCGGGTACGAACACGCGACCTTGGAGACGCTGGCCAGAGTACTGATCGAAGTGTTGCGACTATGATTTCTAGTATCAGTACATCTGTATGTTTTCACAAGTTGTTCCAATGTTTGTCTGAATGGCTAGTAACGTCCTAAACGAATATGTGATCTTCCAAAGACGGAACCTTCTGCTTTTAATAAAGTGGGCTCCAAACCACTCTGTTCAATAGACGCCCTTGTAAGTTTTGAGCCCTTTATGCCAACATTTTGCAGTTAAAAGAGAACTCACCGTGTAATTCTGCCCTCATCAATTTCGAGCAATAAGTTAGCTCATTAACTTATTTATATATTACAGTTAAATTTTTCCCGGTTGTTTGTGACCTAATAATACAAGACGAGAGTTTGTTTCTCATTAAATACCTGTCGTGGATTCCCTTTCCCTCTCTGGTCTGGTAAAGACGTGCACTCTGGGGACAGGAGGAAATGTTCCGGCAGCCGTCTAGTAGTCTGAAGCAACTACAATTCCGAACTTACACGCTAAAAATCTCTTTCGAATTTGAAAATTAACTGGATATCATTTGCAGCTCTATTCAAGTTAACCTCTCTGCAACAATCCACCCTCACATGTAAAAAGAGTCATTGAGACACTGCGATTTCCTAGAAAGCAAGATGGTGAATGGAAGATCTAATGCTCAAGGATCAATGATCAAACAAAAAGATTAATTTTGATTAAATTCTTGAAACCATGTCTCATTCCAATGGCGGAGACAGAAAAACACAGAACCCGAATTGCCTAGGAGCGCAAGCAAGCACGTCTGGTTATTCCTATCGCGATAAACACTTACTAGGTCTCTATAGGACCAATAAGAAAGACTGGATAATTTAACCTGGTAAAATAACGATGGTCTAATGTGTATTGACATTCTAAATTTGCTGTGGCATTGATTCATCTTTGTATTGGAAAGAAATTGCGAAATTAAATATTTAACAACGGTAATGAATATACAAATACATGAATCATTACGATGACATGTGGTTATGAACCAGCGACCCTACATGTCTATTTTTATTTCATTAATTACAAATTACAGAGAAACTGCGCAATGTGTATTTGCAGCCACTAACCTGAGCAGAACCTGGTGATATATTTGAGCAGTACATTCTTATATCCTCCTGGCAGTCTGCTTTAAGAGAAGGATCAAATTCTATGTTTTCTCTCTGCTGAAATAGTTGGGCTCTAAGTTGCTGTCGACAGTCCTTGTAGATCCTATGCTTCTGTCCTGTCAGTGTGTCGTTTCGGACTATTTCGCTTAAGCAGACGATGACATCGGTTCTAAAATATACAAATCACAATTACATGGATAATTAGGTTTTGCAAAATTTATATAGCTATGTATTGTATTAAGATTAGCATAATACAGGATTTTCCAGAAGTCTTTAGAAGCTTTTTTTTAGTGGCTATAGATACAGGAACAAATTGGAAATCTTTATGTTCACTAGTATTAAACTCAGTTCACACAAATAAGTTTAGATATACACAATCTAAAAAGGAACTTTAGAAAATGATAGTACACAAGTGTCTACCATAAACTTGACATCTAAAGGATTAAAAAAAATAAAGGATAAAATCATAAACAGAAAGCAATTCTCAAGAATTTTTCCTTATGAGTTCCTATAGCTGCACAAAGAATTCGCATTAAATAACTGATTCTAGCCTCTAAATGGACAGCTTGACAAAGAACAACGGTCTACATAAACACACGAAGTTCCTGGAGACAACTGATTTTTGTACGTACCAAAATAAATCTCTGATACCTCTCTGAACAGATTTGCGACGCCTTTGTTGAAAACCCTCCAAATCAGTCGAATATTGATTTCAACGTGTTCCCCGTCAACAGAAGTGTCCATTCTATGCCTCCTCGATGGTGTGACGGAGGAGCCATTCACAAGACACAGATGAAATGACAACTTCTTACCAGCAAACAACTTGTACTCGCTTCGAGGACGACGCTTTTTTTCATTACTATGGCTGTAGCACCAACTGTGTTGGCATGCTTTCAAAGATTCTCTCAGAAACTTACCCTGTTCATTTCAGACAGGACGAAATCTGTCTGATATGGCTCTCTTGTCAAGAAGAACACATCTTCATTTCACTCCACCGTCTTTATATTTGCACCGATAAGACGAGTCTGTCTGTCTCTGTCTCTCTCTCTTAAAAACAATTTGTTTATGATCTCTTTCTTCATAATTAACCCAACTCTGTTGGTATGAAAGAAACGTCAAAAGCAAACTGCATCATGCTATTACGGTTGCTTATAACCCAATGAGGCTCACAGAAACTTAAATTAGACACAACAAACAGAAACGCTTAAGAAACACGTTACCAACTGTTAAAAACAACAGCTTTTTTTAAGTCGCTCTGTGAGAAGCATTTGTTCTTTTATATTAATATCTGCATATCCATTGTGCTACCCTCACCGTGGTTTCATGTTTGATTTCAAAGGTAAAATAACAGTGTGAATTCAGGCGAACCATAAAAGAAAGTTTGGTTTTAGTTCTAAAGTCTACTACCAATCGACGACTTTGGAAAAATAAGTAGAACAAAGCTACTTCTTACTTTGTTTTCAATCGTGGGCAATATCGGATAACATGGGGTGTGCATGCTTCCTTGAATTTGAAAGTAAAATGGTAATCCTTTAAAGAGATCAGCTGAAAATGTTCCACAGCCGCACGACATTTGTGATCTTCTCTCACATCAGGTTCATTCTTATGTTCGATCAGACACTCCATTATATCTCCTTCATCTTTGCCCTCCTTCAACTCAACCTGGAAATAAAGAATAAGAAGTTGAAAATTCATATTATACATTTTTCAAACAACTTAAGAACAAGAATTGTACAGGTGAGCCTAAGTGAACGAGATAACTCCAGTAATATCACAATATACAGCTCGTACGAGGAAACATTGCGAAAGTCCTGTAAATACACTTTGACTTTATTTACTTTTTTTCACGGCAGTGTAAAAACCCTCTTCCCAGCGCTGCGCCATACATTTAAGTTGCTAGTGCATTGAACTATAGCCAGAATATGCATGACTTTAACGCTTTTGGTTGCTTCGCAACAGGAAGTTATATGATACTAAGAACACTAGTTACTCTTTTAATGTTATTTAATTATACCTAACTTTTTTCCTTTTGCACACTTAATTTCCATGATTTAATGTTACTTGAATTAACATACGCTAATCTAAGTATACTGTAATATCAGCAATAATAAGTACTGATAAAATGCTCGATAGATGGAAGCACGGCTTACTTCAGGTTTCAAGAACAGCTGCAATACTTCTTTTTTACTTTTGATAACTGTGTAGTTCTATGTATTAAAGGAGAAAGGAATCGTTTTATATTCTAAAAGTGTTTCCTGCAATCAAAAACAAATTTTCAAGTAGCTTGTTCAATAATTGCACCGAAGCTGGTTATTAACTATCTGAAACCGAAACGCTTGAATCCCTGTAATTTCAGGCAGTCATCTTACAGATTCACTGTTTACCCATTATTCGACGACATTCTGCTGAATAAATGTACTATTATTAAACTGATGCCAATCTTATTTAATGAATGAGTAGGTCTCCTGCTAGTCTATTCCATGTGCACACCTGTAGCAACCACCAAGACCTCACAGTGCGGTTATTGGCGTACACATGCATAACTTCCAGGAGGATTTCTACCACATCTAGCTATTCTTCAGACAAAAGAACCCTAGTCACTGAAAATAAAACCCTTAGATATTATAACGGAAAAGCCTGTGCAAGACATAACACAAGCCTAATAAAGTTCAACATGCTTTGTGTACTTTTTATTACAGCATTATAAGAATCTTGAAAATCGAGCCGCCGTAGCTCAGTGGTAGAGCGTTGGCGTAGCATTCGGGAGGCCGTGGGTTCGATCCCAGTGGCCGACCATCCTGAGTTTTTCCAGGGTTTTCCTCAGTCACACCAGGCAAATGCCGGGATGACACCTTCAACACAAGCCCTGGCCGACACCTTTCAGAATCCTTTCCCCTTTTCTATCCCGGCCTAAGCCTTGGATCACCTAAAGGCCATAAATAAAATTCAACAAAAAAGAATCATGAAACCACAACGGGTAAGATGGGCAGGCCATGTAGCTCGGATAACGAAAAACAAAGATTATATTCTATAGTGGTTGGTAAGCCGGGTGGAAAGAGGCCATTGGGAAGACGGAGATGATGATGGAATGACAATATTGTAAGAGATCTTGTGATGTTTATGATGAAAACTGGCTTGATCTTGCCCTGGATAGAATCCAATAGCGAAGTTTGTTACTAAGGCGGTGAACTTGCGAATCCCGTAAGTCAAAGAGTTCGTTAGTTAATTCACAACTGCATTACATGATTACCAAATCACAAGAATATTGATCACCGGGCATTGTCATGGTCCATTGGATGATGTTAATGACATCGGAGTTGAGGGATCCGAGTGCATGTCGCAATTCACTTTCTGATGATCACAAATCATTGCAACGGCGGTGTCTATTAAACTACACCAATATATCATTGTGGCTTAAGAAAGTGAAATCCGTGCTTACTATTTTCAGTGTAGTTTCCGAACGACTTCCGCACTGAGGTACTCACTATGACGTCTAACCGACAACTGTTTACTTCAACTTTACAACAACGCATTCACAAGGAATTCAAACATTGCTGTCACAATCTCGAAGTCCATACAATCATTATTTATGAAGCAACATATTACGTAAATCTGCACGTATGTAAAACTACACCAAGCTAAATAAATGTGGATTAACCACCGGCGGCGTCTGCTTTCACTTAATCCCTTTCATTGGCTTCCTGATTATCTTCTATTATTATTATTTCGTAGTGTATTTATAGCAGAGTCTTTCTGACTTTGACATAAGTTTATGGTTCCACCAAAGGATATCTTGACTACTAGCAATCATGTATATTGACAATTCGGTTGTTTATTACATAAACGACTTCCTAATCGTCTAATATATCTTGACCAACGCATACATGTGTTGACACTTTATCCCAAGCAAAATTATTAATTTTAGCTTTTACTCGAATTTAGATACTATAGACTATTTAACAACCCTATGAGAAGCTGCTATCATGTTGTTTCAACAAACAAATAAACTGAATAAAGCAATCATATGTTACTATGATTTAAAATAGAACTTTTTTTTATACAAAACTGAAAATAACGCAATGAATAAAAGACTGAAATTCTAGAGTAGACCTTAGAATTATTGTACAGTACTTACGATTACAGTAGATACATTTTAGAATGTACTGGGATCATTGTCTTATGAACAAAATATGTGATCTTTTTACCTAGGGAACTAAATCTTATTGACGATACGATGTTGCGCCAGTGTCGCATAAACTTAACGTCGTACGGTGTGGAGTAACAACAATTCAAGTGCATTTGCAGCATCCGCATGTGAAACAAGGTCTATCAGGGTGTCTTCACTTTCCTCAGGATTATCTTGATCTTTTATCATAAAAACGAATATCTTCATTACTGTACACTTTACAACCGTTGTAGTCACTAACCTCGCGTCTCCGCCTCACCCCTACCCTACAGTAGTGACTGACGCACCATCACGGCTATTTATCCTATTACAATGTGCTAAAGGATGATCTGGTTCATTTTACTGCAGATTTTAAACGTTTTTCGGATAATCCGAATTTTCAAAATCGAGTTTTTTCCGTCACACTAGGCAAATACCCGGATGGTACCTTCAACTTAGCCCCTAGCCTACGCCTTCCCGCATTCTTTCCTTAACCTTATCCTTGCCTGAGTCCTAGATGGCTGAAGGCCATACATAAAATTCAATTAAAGTACTTGCATAAATTTTAAAAAACTAATAGTACGTTTTTACCGGACACACTGTATACATTGTTTCTGATAAGCAATGTAAGAATTTGGTTTGCACACAGGCTACAAGAATAATAGTTATACATCCACTACTTTAAGTAATTACACAAAACCGTGTAAGAAGTTAAATATAAGCTAGATTTGCTTCTACTATGGCATGCTCCTTCTGAAAAAGACAGGATGTGACCTAAATTTGTTCTAGTTTCCTTGATTTTAATGCAGCTTTACTATATTGTACATCCATTATGTATTAAAGTATTGAAGATTAACTTACATCGCAGTGTTTCTCCATAATTCTTCTACAGTATGTCATGATTACTGGATTTAACTCAATATGTTCTGCTTCCTCTTCTGTATAGTTTGCGACAGCGATTTTACACTCTCTTCCAAGCCTGAAAAGTAATACCTAGATGTAAATAATTCCTATATAGATATGATTTCAAGTATTGAAGTTTAAAATTACATATGATCGTTCTACGAATCAACGTAGACTAGAGCATGGTTTCGGCAAACCCACTATCGAAGTAATTCTATGTATTTGTATGAATATGTAAGTGACAAGGTTTGGAGGGGAATAACATTTCAATGCTTATATAAGTTAAGGCCATTTCGTGCATTTCGCACATCTCAAAGGGTGCATATAGGACCTGTCATTTACAACATATTTTCTCACGAAAAGACAGAATAAGTTAAAATTACAAATGACCTTCACACTTAAGTCTTATCTGCCCAGCCCACATAATTATACCAAGAACGGAAAACACGTGTACAATCTAATACAAACTAGGTCTTACAGAACTTCTTATGAAGGGTCACGATAGTTTGAATTATATGTTTTCTATTACATCTAATACGGACACTGAAAAAACAACTGGGAAGAAAAGGTGCTGTGTATCTGCCATTTCAGCGCCTGGCTAAATAGGAAGAAAAATTTGCCAATTGTCCAACACAGTAATCTGAGCCTAACATCACTCATTGACGATACACACACGCTAACTCCATACCAAACTATGACTAATGAGTGAACTAATTGACCACTTATAATTACAAGAATCCCCATCTTTCATACGCTTACAACTTACTTTTCTAGGTTATCTTGCAAGCACACCATTTCTTCCCCTTTGCCTGTTTTACCAAGGCAAAAGCCGGTCAATTCATCAAGACAAACTTCTTCCACTTCAGGCTGCAGATCTACGCTAATTGCTCGTTGACGCATAACACGGCGAATTTCTTCAAAGCAGGCTGCTTTAAGCTGTGAAAATAAATACACTGTATTGTAACGTAACATCAATCTATGCCAAAAAAGGATGCATGACCAATTTCCACTAAAATAATCTTTTTGCCACACAATATAAGGTAAACGCACCAGTAATGGACAGTGTACCAGTAATGAACACTTGAAGGGAAAAGTTGTAAAATACGATTTTCCTAAGAGCGGTAATCATTTTACCTACATGGAAAAATTTAATATAGTATGTTCTGATGCTACTGAATATTATTCGCTCGTCATTGGTTTCATCTGATATTTCTGACATGATGTTGAAATTAGGTCCATGGTTGCAACTACTCCTCCATGCATTCTGTTAAGTAAGTGATTAAGGTGAGAGCTTTCGTTTTTTATTCATAAAATTACTATAACGACTACTTTTGTTGTTCTGCACTATTACGTATTACGAAATGTCTTGGTTTCGAGTATTTAAATGACCAAACCAATTATACTTTAGTTCTGTTATGCAAAGCAGGGTGTGTCCATTACCGGTACGGCAAAGTCAATTTTGTCCAGTTATGGGCATGCACTATTCATTATTGAATTGAAATCAAAATCCTTGATTGATTGAGGTATTATTAACGTCCTAAGCGAGCTGGTGAGCTTTTAAGGACGAGACTTACCGTTTTGGTAAAGTGGGATCCGAACCACTCCGTTCAATATATCTCAGTGGAAACTGAACTCACGAACACGCGCGCAGAAAATGAGCGCGCTAAACTCACCGCAACTCCGAGAGCGAAATCATAATTCTGTTAATTGTTATATTTCAACTTGGGGAAGAATAGTTTACTCTTCATGACCATAAGTTTGTCAGGAAATTCTTTGGTCCCATTTTTTCAATGATGGACGCTGGGATGTCCATTAATGAAATAATTTGTTTTAGTATTGGACACTATTCATGGCAACTTAGAATTTGCATTTTTATGGCCACAAGGAATCTATGGCTCAGGCCGAGATACGGTAGGGGAAAGGAAGTGGGAGTCGGACAGGTCTAAGTTGAAGGTACCATTAGGGCATTTTTCTGTTATGACTGAGGAGGAAAAAAACGTTAAAATCTAAGTAAGGATGCTCGATAGTTGTGTTCGAACCCAGGACCTTCAGAATGATCACTCAATGGAATTCCATGAAACAAACAGATAATCGAAGAACATCATTAAACTTATAATCGTGTTTACTACTTACATTCGAAACATCAGCCATGATTATTTAAACTGATTTAGGTTATACAATATGTCCATTACTGGAACATCCAGTTTTTTTCGTGTCCATCACTGGTACAAAAACAATGTTGGACAAAAAACGTGATTTCCTCTCAAATAGTGTATGTTGATGAAAGTAATGAGTAGAAATCACTAAAAGAAAGAATGGAGAACGTGTAACATTCTCATTTGATCAATGCATTTAAACTGTATTTGAGTTAAAAATTGTAACGGTGGAAAGTGTCCTTCAAGTGTCCATTACTGGTGCGTTTTCCTTATAAGATAATTTCAAGATCAATACCAGCAGGAACATTTGAAACAGCAACTAAACTCATCATCATAACGTACAGAGGTCAGTAACTTGGCTATTGATCTTATAAAACTTAATTCAATATTTGTTCATCTCCAGATTGAAAGTGAATGAGCTTTTGATGCGAAAAGTTAATACACGATTAGTTTTCTGACGTTGTTACAAACTATAGTCAATTTTGAATTAGTACCACACAAATTATTATTATTTAAGTGTATGCATCTTATTTTAACAGTGAAACTACCGTATTGGTCCACAGACTACCATTCTCAGTCTAAATGCACTTCTGCCCTTACCCGAAGATAATCTTCCATTGGTTACAACGTACATTTCTTCACCACAAAACAGAATATAAAAACAAAATTTCTACCTGAAGTTCCTTTTGTGGATGATAGGCATATCGGTACAAGCAAGGAAGAACCAAAGGACCTCTTTCTGGATCCATTTGCCCATCTGAATCAATCCATCCTTTCTTAGCATGGCATAACCTCACAGCGTCCTCATGGCATTGACGATACAGTTGTGGATCAAGTTTAAAGTCTCTAGAGACAAAGTACTGGATCTGAAGCAGAGCCGATTCACAATGGTCTGTCATGTGGTCGCTGCCCACTTTGTCCATTAAGCACGACAGCACCCTTTGAAAGGAAAGAAGTTTCTCATATAAGATGACTCCACTACAAGGAACTAAATTTGAAACAGTAAAAATTTTGTGTGTAAATCATAAAACGAATGTATTTAAACACTCTTCTGATATCGCCTGCGGAAGGAAGAGGAGTAAAACTTTCCATGAGAAGTCAAACTTACCTAAATATCTGTCCCCGGGAATGCTGTAGTAGCCTAAATGAAAAGGATTTCACATATAAACTTAATATTTTTAATAATTTAATTTTTAAGGCGTTAGGCAACTTTGACTGAGGCTGGATGGATGATGACGGGATAAACTGATGGAATGCAGAAAGTGGGAGGACCCTAAGAAAACCCACACACACGGTGTTTGTCCACCACACAGCCCACATGGCATGAGCAGGGATCGAACCGACGACCTATAGCATCAGATGTGAGCGCTGTACCATTTAGTCACCGCGACCCAGCTTCGCTGTTAAAGACTACAACACAGCCATTCCAGGCAAAATCATTAATTTTTATTTTTAAAGAAATATATTTTGCTTTAGCGTAACAGGCAAGATAAAAATCCAAATTGTATCACCCACACCAGTCCTTTGGAAAACGACGGTTATATGTTCCAGGATTTGGCTAGGCTACGAAAGTCCTATTTCTGTCTTAAAAGTTAGCAGCATGTTTATATAAACAGATGAGCTGTTACTTCATTGTCAAGATGTCACGTATCTTTATAAAGGCGACATATTGAGTTTGAAGGAACCAGTAAATTGCATTTTTTAATTAAAACATTCTGGTGTTCATAATAAACGTTCGTGACAAATAAAAAAATTTTTTTTTTTAATGAAATCTGTTTTTTTGTTTTTTGTTTTTAAGAGATAGGTTTTTAGTTTGTGCGCAAAAAGCAGGCCATGTTGACATTTTAGTTGTAAGAGACTGATTCCCTCAACATGTAAATGTTTATATTTGAGTTTTTATTTTTTTTAAAAAAATATGACGATTAAAAGTCAGCTGTAACGTCCATTACGATTTGATTGTAATGTCCTAACTCTAAAAATCAATGTGACAGTGTTGTAATTAAATAATTTATTGGCATTAGACTTTGACAACTTTAACGCAAACTACAAGTGTATCATACTACTACACTGGTAAGGCAGAGACCAGAATTTGTCACTTCGATTTGATAACCTCTGAAGTGACTTCACCCATTTTGTTAACATCCGTGACGACACATTTTCATAAACTGCCTCAATAGTAACATATTTAAGTCAATAAAATTTTCTCTGTAAGACGATAATTATGTTTCATATTACTTCTATGAAAAACCAGACATGATTTTCTTTTACTTGAAAAAGAACACTAGAAAAGGGAGAATATGTAACAACCGTGACAACTGAAATGGCTGTACAGCATTCTGAAATGGAAGATTTTTACGTAAGTCTAAATTGTAATGCTGATTCTCGGTTGCGTTATACCATCTCTTTTACGTTTAGAGAAACCAAGTTAATTCGCTTCATGAAAGGAATGTGATTTAGGCAAGACAGTCTTGATTCACAAAAAAGAAGCAACAGTTTAGTCAGTTATTCATCTCCAGTTTTGGAAAGAATTTCTAATCAGAAAACGGAACAATTCTGCTGTCCTGAAAAAACAGAATTACTGTCCTGAATCTAGACGAATTACTGACCACAAACAGAAACAAGGAATGAGAACTGATTAAATACAACTTAGTCGTCACAGTTAACACACAGCACACACACACACACTATATGGCAGTTTCCTATTTACGTGAAAGTTTAAATTTGTTCTCAACAGATGGCAGCAGCAAAATGTGCTAAAGTACGAAGTGGACAACTTTTTTATTTATAGACAAAATCATTTCGTTTCTTTTGGATAATAATTCTTATTTTATATTTCTTTTGTTACTAACGTTCTTTGTGATTCTGTTTATTCGTTTCCGTCTTATTAACATTTTTTATTAGCCTGTTGTTACTAGTTATACTACTAATGTATGTAAATGCTTATGCTTGGTTTTGTCAAGTGGGATCGTATCGAATAAAATCATAATGTTATATTAATTTGATGGTTCTGCTATATGCAGTACTGGAGTCCGATACTCCATGAACCTAAATAAATTAGGTCTTCTTTATCCTCCCAGTCTTTTATTGGATAAATCACAGCATTGATAAGTTATCTTTTAAGAGTATGCTAGCACGCCCGACATCTTCGCTAGGTGGAACTTGGGGCACTACTCTCGGAAGCGTGTGTTATACATGGTAGAATCACTTAACTTCACTCAAAGGACCCAGAAGATACTAAATCCCTGAGATAAGAAAAAGGATGCTTCAACTAGACAAGAGAAAATTAACCCACCTTGCATCTCCCCCTCTTATATCCTGGCACGCAGCATCGACGACTGGTTTACACGCCTCGTGAAGAACCGGATCTACTCTCCAGTCCTCTCCAGCATCCACTTCTTTGACTAGAAGTTCAAGCTGGAAAATAAGAAGAAAACACATTAGGAATAACACACACACTACAACTTAAATACGGGGTTGGTGCGAATGAAATGACCACTTTGACATCTGGTGGGAAACACCTCAGCAATACAACACAGGGATCAACTGAAGTCACGCGCCTAACGTCACAAACTCTGTATACATCCAGCAAACAGGGTGGGGTACCCTGACAGTCAGGAGGTAGTGTGTTGTTGAACAGGGTCGTATGAAAGTGTGTGATCGGAATAAATATCCTCCACAAATATTCATATTGAGATGCAAGTCTTTGAAAAATAAATAAATAAAAAAAAAAAAAGATATCACTTATTTTAAGCTTCTTTGATTAATTATATATTCCAATTTGTACAAGCTTAAATGTATTTACTTCCGAAAATTTTTGTTTTTGTTT
>JAGDQP010011926.1:0-32632 GCA_022664845.1 Lepisma saccharinum
TATTACACGAAAAAAAAACTATTTTGGGAGTTCACAAACTATTACAAAAAACTATTATAATTTAGCACCCACATGAACCCTTTGACTTGAGGTTTGGAAGTGTTATAGAAGATCTTATTACTAGTAAACGTTGGTAATTTGATGTTGATGGGGTAATTAGTAAGTAAGCAGTGATGTCTTGAAAATGGTAATTTAGCTCTTGTTTGGTCTTTTTTTAGTGTTTCGTATAAAGCTGCTTGGCACTTCACGTCGGGTCGGCTTGGAACATGAGAGTTTTTCTCTGTTTTCTTGAAAGAAGGATTTGTGACTTGTGCGGTTTTGGCTCTCAGCTACAGATATTAATTATACTTTCGTCGACGAAGTTCTACGAATCCTGAGAAGAACAGGACACACTATAAAGTTATTTTAGCATTTAATTTTTTACTGATTGTTTAACTGTTTTTCATCTTTTTAGATTTATTACCTATATTTGATTACATGTTTTATTATGGTATTTCAGTATTATTTATCTAACATAATATGCTATTACTTAATGCTCTTCCTTGAAATAATTATCTAGTGGCGTGTTGACTGATGACAAATTATCCTAGCCCTGCTGAATTCCATATTTAACTGTAGTATTTGCTGATTTTTTTACCAAGTTTGGTAAGAAGAATGGTACGAGTAGAATGTTGGCCTTGAAGATAGGAATGCTATCTTCTCATGAGGAGCTTTGTTTTAGACTTCCAGGATTAGAAATTACCCATGGGTGTATGAATACATTACACATAAATACATTTTACCTGTATTTTATATTTCGTAAGTTATCAGAATATATTACTTATAGGTTGTACAATATTGTAGTCGTTTTTAGAGATCTCAAATGACATTCTTAGAACGAATAAGCTTCTGTCACAGATAGTATGGACTTCTATTCGTATTTTTAAAGTACATATTTAAGCAATGAGTACCACACAATAGGGTCTCTTACAAGTCTGTCAAAAGTAACAGCTAAGACTGTTGACCTTTTGAACATATTATATGCAGACAAGGTACCAAACATTAACCTTTGCTTCCTTCTATTACCTAAACGACCTTGCCCGTGCTGTTTTATTCACATGATTCCTTCTACAAGTGACCTGTCATGTAATATACATAAAAAAAGAAGAGTGACTTCAACTTGTCTTCCTAACGATAAATGTGCAACTTAGCTGTGCTGACTAATACTTTTTAAAATAAACATATCACCCACACAAATGTTTCTAGAGTATATTTCTTGTCATTTGCTTTTTAGACGCGTTCATCACGTCTGGTATTTGATAACATGAAACTTTAACAGTGAAATCATTCCGTACAGTCATGTTCCGGTCTTAACACAGCTCTCAGTGAGTGATAGCTTACTGATTTAAATTTTCCGTAAAGTCTTTATTACTCCAACAGGTGAATGATGGAATATACTCATTTTGAAGTGGAGCGCTGAATCAGTGACATACAGAGCGGTTGGATAGTAGAGAACGAAGACCGGAGCCAAAGTTGCCTAAAAGCCATAAAAATGAATTCAATATTCGAGTAGAGAACGGAATCCCTTCTCCAAAAATAAAAATCTATTTCAATCTGAAATTCCCGTGTAAAACTTTAGGCTTATATGTATGTAATCTATATGCATTTATACAACAGGTCTACTTTTCATTTCTGAAATGTATTGCTATGTTCCTTTGATAACACTTCTGGACATCAATGAACTGTAGTTTACAAGTAGACGTTACGAGGTCTTCATCATCACGCCTTCGTTTTTGAAACTTTTAAACCTAATGACCAATAAAATAATTAGAGAACCTATGAAAAAAATCTATCCAACTAATTAGAAATTTTGAAACTTATCTTTCCGCTGAGAAATCCGAAAGGCTGGCCTGGGACGTCATAATTGACGAACTTCTCAAATTCTTGGGGAAATAATTGTTTTCAAAATTTTCCTACGTATTATTCTAGTCTCAAATTTCAATGCTACTCGTCATTTATTAATTACATTTAGTCATTTTAAAAGGTATGTAAACGTGCATTCTAAGCTATTTATTAAAAAAAACATTTATGAAATAGGAAACCAATGTACTTGTTAATTAAACGTGTTGAACAATATTCTCATAACCAATTTTGAACAGTCGCTCTTTTCGTGGAAAAGTTGCATAGAGAAACCACTTTTTATTGTCCATCTCAGTTCAACGGTTTGAAATTTACTAATTCGTGTAGGAATAGAAATTTACATGTAAGTGTCTTTTTTCTTCTTTTTTTTTAATATCAGAAACCTTGAGACTTTAGTTTGTGTGATTCAAAATATGCCAGTGCAATTTTACATGTGGATTTAATAAAATTGAAACATGTTCCAATCTGAGTGAGATACAGATTTTTCAGTATCTTGCCTTTTCTAAAATCCTTACTAGCTCTAATATTGCATTAAAGATTTTAGCAAGCTTCATTAGCTATTACTTTAACGTGGTTTGAACAAAAATACAGTCTAACACTGCACCTAAATCATTCATTATATTAGATTCTACAAATGCACTAACCGAGCAGTCGTAACTCGGTTGATAGAACGTTGGCTTCTCATTTCAAAGGGATTTTCGGAGATTTTGTTTAGTCATGCCAAGCTAATACCGTGGTGGTACCTTCGAACTAGGTCCTGGTCGACTTCCTTCCCACATACTTTCCTCTAATCTATCCCAATATCGAAAATTGCAATAAATAAAATTCAAGTTACGAGATCGCATTACATATTAAATAAGTGAACATATTTTTTCTATATTCTACATGACGTTGATTATTGCATTATTATTGTTGAATTATTGAAATATTGGCATATTATTGTTAACATTATTATCTCAAGGCCAAACACAACCCATTTCTCTAGTTGATTCTTATGGAAATTTTTTGGGGACAATCTTTAGTTATTTTTTCCTTTGTGCCTTATCAAGTCAAACTCTTTGAAGATGGAGCTTGAGAGTCAATTTAGTATCTTTATTTTTGCGATACTTCTTCCCAATGAATATGACGATACTGTTTCTTTACTTCCTTAGAAAACAATCCTTAAAGTGTTAAGTGGAGATGGATATGTTTAAGCATAAGTAGAAATAATTCGATGAAGAATTTAATTAAAGAGTTGATAGCAGAAACCGGACAAGTGAAAATATTAATTAACATCTTATTGTTCTCTGTGGGTAGTTCTACCTGTTAGTATAACTAGTTTATTAAAAAACGGAAATACTTAACGATGCAAAGTCAAACACATGGAAAAATCAACACAGCTTATTGGACTTGTTCGATTTTTGCTATCAACATTCCGATTATAAAATATATAAATTAATAACTGGCATACTATTTCTGATTAGACCAAAGGTCCTTTCCCAACACAATATACACTGTTTTCTTACTGACAATCAAATAATTGACACATGTGCATCTCTACAATATGAATTTTGTAAGAATTTTCGTTCTATCCACTCAGCTCAAAACATTTTAATTTAATGAGAAAATTATAAGCTTTCATAGCTAAAATTCTATAGAATTTTGTTCAGTGTAGTTGCCATAAGAAAACATTAGTTGTAAATACGGATAAAATTAATATAAATTGATTTTGTGTAAAAGTCAAGTGAAAAGTACAGTAATTAATTACTTACTCCCTTAACAAATCTATATGTTGTTGTTTTTCTAAAAATATGTGTTAATGGCAGTAACTTAGAATTCGTAGGTTTAAATTCATATTTAGAACGACATAATTAATACTGCAAATCATACGTAAAATAAGCCTGAAGTCAAGGCAACAGCTGTTACGTTTACATCTCGCATTATGTTCACATACAAAACTTATGTAATGAAGCCAACCGCCTTGTTGCATGTATGGCCTATGTAACTTTCTACTGTTAATTCGCACGCTAAGGTATTCATTGTCTCTTCAAAATCAAGGTCGTGTTCACATTTTTACACGTACTTCCGTTTCTTTTTAAATTAACTTTCGCCCAAGTATATTAGATCAATGAAAGTCTTTTGCCCCTTTCATTGCTTCCAATGTCGATAAACATTAGAAGAAAAAGAAAATAATTTATTTAAAAAAAATGTATTGATATTTCTATTCCACCTCTTAATAAATTTTGGGAGAAACATAAGAGTAAGAAAAACTCGAGAGCTGTTAGCTGCGTGAAACCTGATGAAAGCTACCTTTGATAAGAGCGAAAAATACAATAACATTAAGTTGATTTATTAAAAGATTGGGTGAAGGCCATAAAAGGGGTATGGCGATCACTCATATGTCCGATAATCAGCCTGCGAGTTCGTAAGCAATAAAGTTCACTTCAAAATAAAAATAATAATTTATGAATTATCTGTGATTATTGCAGAAGCTTAAAAATTAATTTCATTATTCTGCATTAGACATTATATACTGGTATATGTAAAACCATTTAGCTAGATAATGTCTATGAAATAACAGAATTGTGTTCTAAAAATTTATAAACATATAATTCGGTACTTGATATTAAGGGGGTTCAACTGAAGTAGCAAGCTCATTATATAAGTAGAAATTGAGAAAATTACAAGAATTTTTACATTAACCTTGAAGGAATAAATAAAGAAGTCATTTTACTTATTTATGTTTACTTCATGCGCTCAAGGACTTTTCACTTCCCATGCTCCTTTTCAAAGTTGTTTTCTTTGAAAGTACTCGGAAACCAGAACAATGCTTGAATATCGTCCTGAGCCAAAGATGCCTAAGGTCATAAATAAAATTTCAACATTTAAATAAACCTAAAGGAATGCTTTATTTCTTTGCATTTGAACCCCACCGGTTATTCTTATGTGAGTTAGTGATTTAAATTGAGTTTACGAACGGAATTTTAATTTGTATTCTATCAAAGTTGTAGGGATACGTTAGCGGTATTAAAGTATTCTTCACAGAGTATGGCTCTCTCCCTCTATTTCGCAATCTCTAAAGGAAACACACAGAACAAATTTGTTTACTTAATACTGAACTTTTATAGTTGAACTTGCAAATTGTAAACCTATTATAGCCTAGAATATTATTATTAAGTTATTGATGTATATACGATATAATTTCTTCAATTTAGGGATTCTCACTTAATATTCATTTATAAGTATCACGTCTGAGCACAAAAAAGCAAGTGATTAAGCTATTATCGAGTCTTACTGGCTATCATCGAGTCTCAGACGTTTTCAAAGATTGTTTATCATATGAGATAGGGGAAATGGTTATAATGTATACGTAAAGAACAATTATAACACTCAATATTATGAACAGTGGTGAGAAACTGAAGGATACGGCTTAGAACGCATGTTGTTATGATTTATTTTCCATATGTACCTTGTAAGCAATGCACAAGGTTTATGTCTAGCCTGGAGTGAAGGTCATGGCCACTCATGGGAAATTCTTTGTTTCGTAAAGCAAGAAACTCCAACTTCTAATTAATTCTCGTAAGCAGCATTCTTCTGAATAATTTTATTCTTGAATAGGCGGAAATACTTAATTTGAGAATCGTTTCTCTGCGCAAGACTAAGGGACAATACTTGTAGGGCGATGACAGCAGCTCGAAGCCCTTATCTCAACTGCAATCACTTTCTGCGCAGGTCACGACAGGAACCCTTGTTGCAGAGATGAAACAATCGTTCATAGCATTTGCATACAGGACACGGCAGGAACCCTTGCTGCAGAAACCAAACAATAATTGTTCGCAACATTTGCATGCATTTTCGAAAATAAAATGTATTGATGACATTTTTTTTTATTTTGATGATTTACCTTTGAAAAAAATAGTACCCTTGGAAATCCTTGGATATCAATAGCAAACATTAAAAGCATTCAAAATTTGAACAACTTTAAAGCCAGTTGGTCTGAGATATTTGCCAAATCCAGCAGCTTCCAAACAAAATGAATATATGGCAACAACATAGAGTGCAAAAGCTGAAACATGAAATTATTGCTGTTTTCTTTCCCCAAAATTTACTTTATATGAAGTAAATTTGGTATCTTGATTACCTCTTGAATTTTATGGTAGAATGCAACATTTCTATTTATTGCAATAAGTGATTTTATCCATCTCAATATATAAAACTGAGTGTTCTGTTTGTTTGTTTGAACACGATACTTGCATTGATTTCAACCAAATTTTGCATACTTGTCCCTTGGGTCCAGACGCAGGAGCTTTAGGTAGTTTAAATCACTGGAAGTGACTGTGTCGCGATCTAAATAATAACAACAGTAATTTCATTGTTTATAACAGTGCAATAAATACATTATTTTCATGTTTAAGTCAGAAATAAATAAATAGTTTAAGCTTTAAAATTCAATTTCGATTGTTGTAAACCATCAATATTAAATATGATATTCTCAACAATTTAATGTTGTAAAAGTAGTTGAATTAATAGTTGCAGAAGTATTAATAGTAACATAAGTAGTAGGTGTAGTATTAGTAGTAGTTGTAGCAGTAGTAGTAGTAGTATTTGTAGTTGTAGTAGTAGTTGTAGTAATAGTAGTATTTATAGTAGTATTTGTAGTAGTAGTAGTAGTAGTAGTAGTAGTATTAGACCCTATCTGTAGTAGTAGTTGTGGTAGTAGCTGTACTAGTGGTAGTGGTAGTAGTTCTGTTTGTTTGTCTGCAATCACTAGTAGTAGTGGTAGTGGTAGTAGTTGTGCTAGTAGTATTTGTAGTAGTAGTTGTTGTTGTACTAGTAATATTTGTAGTAGTATTACTCCCCCTGCACAAACAGTTAGGTACTGTGGCTAGTTAAAAATAAACACAAACATATTATTAGTTTAACGTGCTTTTAAATAATTTAAGCGAGTGAATTACTATTATTTCTATTTCTCCATTACAATGAAAAAAGGACAGTTTTAACAAACCTTGTTTCCCATTAATTTATTTAGAAGAGGAAATAAGAATTATTATAGTTGCTGCATCTATCAGATGAATATGAAAAGTTGGAGAAATGGCAATCCAAAATGTACATTATTGAAAACTGAAACGACTTGCATTATGGTAGTGTAATAATATAGCTGCAAAAAACAAATCCTTGAAAGCATCAATAATTTTTAACTCTAAAGATAAAAGTTCAATAATACCAGTAATGTTTTTTTTTTTTTTTTAATGTTGAATATAAATTTTGCCATCTAACGTTGGTTAAGCAGAAGTTACATCAACATTATTAACGTTACTACCTTTACGAAAAGTATGCAAATGGAAAATAATATGATTCATTCTCCTTGATGCTTCACATTCCGATTTTTGTTTAGAAGATTCTCCTTTATTTTAATGTATGCTCAAAGAACCCCTCTGCCTGTTTTCATGCTACTTAACTATTGTTCGGGCAATTCAGAATGTTATGACATCAGGAAAGGAGAAATTGAATAGATAAACGTGATAAAATTAGTAACTTTCTACATGAAAATACAGAAAACCTGAGCAAATACTGTGTATGGTCAGCAACTTCCGCGAAGATTAATTAGGTCATCCACAAGATGTCTTAGCTAAGAAAAAACTATGTATGCCAATTGAATTATTACCCCGACTTAGGAGTCAGGTTAAAATTATGATACTTGAAGAGTTTGTTGCCACAGTGCTTGTCCTTGATGGGAGGGGGAGGGGATTCGAGAGGGCTGGAACGTCAGACTAGCGTCTAGAGGGTTTCGATTTCGAGTTCTGGCTGCGATAGGCCTATGGATGTTTGTGGTCGTCGAAAGCATTTCACGCGTATAATAGTGGGGGGGTCAAATTTAGTAATTAGTGAAATAACCCCAAAAGATCAAGTATAAATGTTTTAAAGACCACAGTAGACATATTCAATTCAAACGTTTTAACAATATTTGTCGTTGTCTTCAAATTATTCAAATTCATAGAAGCTGTGTTAGATGACAACATGAATAATTTATAAATTTCCAGTCTTAGTAAGACTATCACAATCCATTATGTGTTATGGAGGGAGAAGTCTACTAAAACCTCGTTTATCCAGAACGATTTGCGAAAAAAAGTTAAGTATTTTTTCGTCAATTTCAAATACATCGTGTATAAGTGAGCGCGTCTAATGAATTCCCCACAGTGCAAATGCGTACTGTGTTTGCCCTCTACCTGTACCCTGTTTCACATTAATAATGGTAAAATAAACCATTTCGTTACTGTATTTACAAGCGTTTGCAACGCGAAAAAAATCGTAAATCTGGTTTATCCGAAATTTCGTTTATCTGGAACAGGTCCGGTCCTATCAACTCCGAATAAACAAGGATTTAATGTGCTATGATATATTAATTGGCTTCTTCAAACTAGATTTCTTATTCGGTTGTCCGCGTGGATGCGAACTGGCGAACTGTCAATTTAGTTGTCAAACTTTCACAGATCTTTGAAAAGTCTTGCTCCAAATCACAAAAAATAGAAATGTATGAAAAAAAATATCAAATATCATAAGTCAACTTTACTTTCATTAAGTAATCGAAAACGCTAAATCTGCGCAGGAACTCAACTAGCAAGCTGAATGAAAAGTATCTCTTTAGGTCTGTGTACAGACAAATTTATTTTTTTTACGTACTAATCATTGAGCCGAAATCAATATTAGGAAAAATTGTTACTGTAACCAGGCACAATTCCTAACAAAGAGCAGATGTACTCCTAATCAGTATGGCTATTCAATATACTAAGTATTTTACTTCAGAGTACTAACAAGGATCGCGGCACACAAAACCATGTTAGTTCCATACCAACTGTATTCATATTGGCTCACAAACAGAATCATTCAGCACCGCTATTCATAAGCTTCAGACATCAATTTTTCTAGTGTCAGCAATCTATTAAAGCAATATATTTCATCCACGATACTTACACTTCAAAATTCAAGAATATGCCCTTTTATACACTTCAAAATTCAAAATTGTTGAATCCAGAATATGTCCATCAAATTACATCATGCCTTCCACTACAAATTATAAGACTTCATAGCATCAGATGAAATTCTTCATTTTAAACAATATCCATATTTATGTCTGACGATCAGTCATTTGCATCATCAAGTCTGGAGTAGCATTAATAATCCATTATTAAAATCCACCAGAGGTCTATGTGCGCGTGGTCACGGTTTCAATTCCCGCCGGGGTTTCTTGAAAGGAGTGGTTAGGAGGCCACTTTACCAAAAACTGTAGGTCCCGTCCTTAGTTGTTCAGCAGATCGTTTAGGACGTTCAATCAATCAATCAAGCGTGAGAAGCCACTGTGACCTCAATACGTCCCCATATTCAGTCCATAAAACTGTTTCTTGCAACGTAGTAAACAACTAACTTCACACCGTTAAAATGTACTCACGAACTATCGACTTCCAATCTCCAAAAATACTCAAAATTTGATATATTTCTAAAATATACGTTTCAAACACTTGTGTTCATGTTCCTAATAAGAAAATTTTATCCTTTATCTTATTATTCTTTGTACTTTTACTACTAAGTATCAGTGAAATTTATTGACAACAGAATTAATTGTATTATTAGTATCAAGAACTGGAGTTTTTGCCTTGCTAACTTTAGTACCGTTTAGAAATTTTCTGTTCTCTTTGGAGAATGTGTTGATCAATTGAAGCATTTGATTCCAGATAAATCTTCTCAAGAACATTTTTGACTTGAACCTTGAAATTCTTAATCTATTTTTAAAGGAATGTATCTTCCATACCTTCAACTATACTTAAGTCCGTGATTGTAGATAATATAATCTGACCCGATTTTCTGTCACATGTAAATAACGATACTTTATGTGTATAATGATAGAGAAGAACATTTACATCCCATTACGAATTCATTAGGAAGCAGATCCGAAGAAAGAAATCGAATTAAGCCAGTCACGGATAAGTGAGAATTTCTTTGATGAGGCAGTTATGTTCCGTAAGTGTACACACAGATCTGTGACTAAGATCCTCAGCCTCACACGAGGGTAGGTTAAGTATTATACATACAGTAAGCAAGCGAATCCATAATATATATATTCATAACTCCCAAGATGACAGTTGGCGGTTTCGGGTCAATGTATAATGGAACACTTGACCACATGACTTCAAAAGAGGGAAGGCATTGATGATTATTTTCAAATATAATTGTTCTTAGTTTGTCTTTGTGTAGTAGTTATGAAGAATATTTAAAAGCTAACTTGAATAATTATATTGTTAAAATTATGTAATCGAATATCGATTTAACTAAATATCAGTGGTTTTCATGTGTAAAGAAGTCCTATATTCCGTTTAAGTAGTACAATGAACTTTAGCACAGTCTTCGAAGCTAACAAGAATATTGACAAACTGCGCATGCTCCAAAATACGTATTGTGTTAGGTAGTTGTCTCGTTGACTATCTTCTGCTTTCTAGTAATATAGACCACAAAATTCTATACGTAATTCGAAAACTTATTATCTGGACTATTATAAGTAAGTATTCATCTCTTCCTGTCCCTCTTGCTGAATCTATATGTGTGTGAAATTATGAAATTAAATCAGTATAAGATTTTTTTATATATATTTCAAATGAAAAATATATATAATTTAAAAGTTGTGTGCTTCTATTGGTGTGGAAAAACTCAACCATCTGCTATTCTATACCGAGAATACCTTGGCGAGCGATAAGGACAGGATTTCTTATCTCCAACTCTGGCTGTATTCTAATTTTGAATGAGGTAGCCTTACGAAGAAAAATGTGCTGTGTTAAATAAGGCAAATACATTCATGTAATAAATAAAAATAAACACCCCAAAATAAATACAAACAATACGATTTCCTTAATAACATAATGGATAGGTAAATAATCATACTTAGACAATAATATATAAACAATAGAAAATTAAAAAAAAAATACTGATAGCTATTTACTGCTCTTTCAGACTGCGTTATTTTTAAAAAAAATAAGGAAGAGATTCGCATTATTCTTACAAAATCCTCTTCTTCACTCATACGTGAAGTGCTTTAGAATGAGTTGTTCTAGGTCGCTAACAGATTTATAAGAGTCGCATTCTTAGATACTTCAGCTTCCTGTAAAATTCCCCTACAACTTTGGAGACAATGGTTGGTTTCATCAACAGTTCCTGCGTGATGAAGTGCACCTCACTTATCAGTTAAAATGCAAGCAGCCAAGTTTCCTATTTTCTTTGCATTGGTATGCTACACACTGAGGAGGAGACACATGGTGCAGTTTTAACTATGTAATGGTAGAAATGTGTTTTTTAATATTGAGGTTATGGTTTCTGTTGCTACGTAAAACATTCTGTACACAAAGTACATTCGCATAAAATACACAAAATTCCACAGGAAAGAAACTTTTGGCATGATGTACTACACCTGTTAAAAACTTTGTATATCTTAGATTTTGCTTCACTAAATTACTACTAAGCTCATTATCAATATTATTAAAGTGAAGTATACAGCAGCTATTTGTTAATTAATATCTTTAGTACAAGCTATCAGTTTCCATTCAAAGATTGTTTGTTATCTTGGCAATGTTTTGTTTATTTTTGCTTTTTTAATATGAGAAGTAGCAACTACACTTGCAGCTAAGGAGTTATTTTCTTTTCGCAGTTTAAAACAATAAGCATACTTGGAATTTATCATATCATTGAAAGAGCTATTGCATTGAAACATTTTACACAAACACAGTGCGATTTACATTAGTATGTGAGGAAGTGCGAGAAGGACTATAAAATGCATTAATTAACGATAGTCTGATTACTTACATGAATGTAATAAGAGAAAATATATGTACTATGTGCTGTGATTCATAAATAGGTTGGTTGAAAAATGTAGCAAGTCCAAAAGTGCGCATGTGGCAACACCAAACACACATATGCTACAAGTAGAAGACGTTATTTTTAGTATCAAATGTTAATCGAATATCGATTTAGTTTTGACATAATGCCTTTTGGACTTACTGGAATTTTGCGATCGAACATTTTGTATCTGAGCGTTTTACATTATCTTATAATATTTTTTAAGTTCTCTATAAAGTTACTATTTTCTCATCACTTAAGTAGAACTAGTATCTCTGTGGTAGTACAAATTACTAAATAGTAAAGATGTCTTTGAGTCACGTTCCTCCTCATTGTTGACCTTCAGAAGTGTTAAGGCCCTATTTCTCAAAATGAAAAACTTATTTTGTCCTCTCATTATTATATTAACATTTGTATTTAGGTATAAAGAAATTCAGTTTTTTACAATATTCATTTGGTACAAGAGAGTTAGTTAGCTGTACTGTTGGCCAAGGGAGTCAAAAAGCTTAGACGAAGCTAACCTTGACTCACGAATTAAAAAAACAAATTTAAAGACAGAATCAAAATTGTCACTGTTGAGTCTGTTGTATAATTACCGAGAGTGTCGTGTTACAACGCACAAGTAAAACTACTCTTAATCTATCATTAGATACTAATACCCGACTACTAGAGAGAAAACGACCTTCAAAACTAGAAGAAGAACATGAGAAAAAACACTTTTGCTTGGGAGGTTTCACGATTTGAAGAAAGAAGAGGCCAGCAGACAGAGGAATGAGTCGATTGCCAATGTCAAGGCCCCTCAGAAGATTTTTGTCAGACACGTTAAAACAATCAGGGTGAATCACGAAGGCACCTTCCTCCTCCTCATTTGCATTTTTCATGGATGTTTTAGCGGTGCTTACGTGTCACCTCTGCATCCTGGTGGATCACATATTACATTGAACTTGCGTTCTTTTCTGTTTTATGCATTGTAAAATCACACTAATGTTTTCTAAAGAGATAGGTACTCTTACAAATTAGAGAATGATAGATAACAAAATTTTACGATATAGTAGATGATCTCGTATCACGCTTCTAAATATAGAAATGACAGGCACACAAGAAAAGGAATCCTTCCATACACTGCAATTTTAAACAGATAAACACACAAAAGAAACATAAATTTAAATTGAATTAATTTAAGACCTTTTGGTATCTTTGGATCAGGCTGGGTGGGGTAGGTAGATGATGGGGAAGGTATCGACCAAGGTCTTACGTAAGGTAACATCCCGGCATTTGCCTAGTGAAACTGAGGGAAATCCTGGAAAAACTCAGAATGGTCGGTCACGGGACTCGAGCCCGCGTACCTACAAATTGCTTAACCGAAGTGCGCAACGTTGCAATATTATGATATCACGCATTAATCATGGTTTAATTTTATTTGACGGCGAAAAATAGTGACGATAATAATATGATCTATTTTTCTTTTCTTCCATTGCGACAAGTTAGTAATGAATCAGGAATCAGGGCAAGCTTCTTTACAGATATAATATAAATGGATATTTTCTTGTGAATCAGGGCATACCAAGGATTAACTTAATTCGAACTTGAAACATTGAGAATGCAGGGCGTGTAATTTTTAAACCTGACCTAAGTTGCACGTTTTGGCAAATATCAATCATAACCTTCTTTACGCAGGTCTCACGCATGCTGTTTACCGTTTTAACGAGTTGAGTGGACATTGTAGAAAATTTAACCTTTACATATGGAATCTGATTGAGAATGAACGGATAATCAGCTGTAATTCTGGAAAGAATTTGTTTAATTTATAACGTGATAATAATTTAATTTAAAAACATGTTTGTGATCTCTCATGATTCAAAAATTTAGTTTTCCACACAATGTTATTTGTCTTGCTTCACTAAGTCCAAATTGATATGTTTAACCAGAATTCCATAAATCCTGAAACCAACATGAAATGAATGTTGCGATAGAGTGCAAAAGTAGCACAAAATATAAATGAAATGAAAGAAGAAATAGGCTGTAGATGAAAACTTAACTGCTAAGTTATCATGTATATATAAGATCTCCATATTTTTTTAAACATGAATGCTTAATTGAGATAAAACATCACTTAGAGCCTAGACGTACATCGATAACGGCCAAAATCAATAAAGAACAATTTTCAATATCTATCTTTGTCGTTATACGATATCGATCAATATCTAACAGCAAACATTTTTGCCGATATTGATCGGTATCGGACATCGATTTTTAGATATTGGTAAGCACTATCTTTCGATATTGGAAAACGATATCAACATAAGTTTGCCCTTTGTACATAACATTGAAAGATACTTTGATATATCAGTATGCTAAACTATTACCAAAATATATCAAAATCTTACAATCGGTGTTTACTGCATGCTCTAGTTATCCCCACAATAAGGAACTGATGAATTCGTATCACAGGATATAACAGAATAAAATTTTGTATGTATGCTAAAGTTACAATAACAACAAGTACTATCTCACCAATGACTACCACCACCACCACCACTATCATCATCATCATCATAAGTGTTCTGCCGAAGCAACAGGTCCTTCAAAGCAAGCTAAACCCTCTTCATTTATTGCGATCTTATATCAATGACTATAATCTCTTATATTATAGTAACTGCTCTTGGCGTTTTTCGTTAATTGAATCGTATATTTTTAAAAGGGCTATATTTCCACCAGTCCACAATTTGTGTATTTTCATTTTCGCAGCGTTTTAACAAATACAGCTTATATCTGCACGTACTGGAATTGAAATGGCATTAATAGATCCTTTAAGTTTTTTAGTTAATTGAAAATTTCATTTTTTTTGTTAAGAGCATCAGTCAAGGACTCATTCATAAGGACACCAGCTTATCCATCAGGATAGATTTCCACCAAGGGGAATAAAATTAAGAACTTGGACAAAGTCAACAATGTGAACAATGATGAGATTTTAATGTGGGCTGTAAACAATGAAACCAAGACGATGACTAAACGTTCTGTGAGATAATGATTTTTCTTTCATTGATAAATCGCTGTTATAAACTTAAGAAGAATTTAATGGTATGGAGTCAGCACTACGTTAGTCTAGAAACGTAAATGAATGACAAATAAAAGGAAATGAGCATGGTTTCTGTACCTTTTCTTAATTTTCTTAAAAGGGCATCAGTCCCGAACTTTTACTGACTAATAACATTCATATATCGAAATAGCGATGCAATCTCATGACTTAGAATCACTTTTAATTCTTTGAACCAATGAACACCCATAGAATTTATTTCACTTTAATAATTTCCATTTTAAAACTTTTTTCTTTCAATTTCCAAAAAAATTGTGCTCCTGAACTGATACCCTTTTAAAAATATTATATACGATTCAATTACTTCAGTGAATTCATGCAAACTGAAACACGTTTTTCAAAACTGGATGACTTCCGCTCCCGCTTTCATCCACATGTGCGACAATTGCAGACATGTCAACTTAGAGAAGTTCGAATGCAGGAGAGTTGTCGACTTGGGAGGAAGCAAATGTGGGAGCTTGCTGAGAAACTAAAAAATGCTAAAGAGTTACAACACTACCGTTAAACGCCGGCCGGGTAGCCGTGCGGTCTGAGACGTTAGTCCAACGGCTCGAAGGTCCCGGGTTCGAGTCCCGGCAGGGGCATGGGTGTGGATTTTAACTGGCTGTAAATGGGCGAATCGTGACGGGCAGAAGTCAAAAGTTACTAGATTGGCCCATATAAAGTAAAGTTTATCAAAGTTTAAACTTTTACAAACCTTAAACCACAGAACACAGACGTTAAATCTTCTCAACAACAGAATCTCTCACGCATTTTGCGTTAGAGTTGACATGTCTGCAATTGGGAAAAAATTGAAACGATACGCACACGTACACATTACTATCTTCCGAACAATGTTGGCCAATGTCGATTGACATTGCGCCATGACATCTTCAGACAGTGATATTTCTCTAGAATGTCAGAATTTCAGAAATTGCGGAATTCATGGAATTCTGAATTATGGAATTGATTTCGAACTTACGAACACCCCTACCTATTGCCGGCCGGGTAGCCGTGCGGTTTATGGCGGTAGGCCAACGACTCGAAGGTCCCGGGTTCAAGTCCCGGCAGGGGCATGAGTGAGGATTTTAATGGCTAGAGGGCGAATCGTGACGGGCCGAAGTCCAAAGTTACTAGACTGGCCCATATAAAATATAAAGTTTACCAAAGTTTACCCCTACCTATTATTTATAGTACTTATCACTAGTGTCCGATTTCTGCAATTTTCAAACGGAGAAAGAACTTAAGGATTTCAAAGATATTTAGGATACCATATTTTTCATCCTTTAAAATCCTTGATGTGCGGATGTTTCGAAATATTAGGCTTGCTTGTCATTCGATAGAGCATTTTCCCGTATTTTAAGTGGCAGGTTTTGTTAAAGTTAAATTTGATCTTAGAGAAAACTTTGTTCATAATTACAAAAATTAACCATAAATACATATCACAATATATATTCTGTCTAGTTTAACATAGACACCTACTAACCTTAAATATTTAATACTCATACGTTTTATCTGATTCATTCAGGTACTTTTTAAGTAAATTTTTACAAAATCATCTTTTTGTTCTTTAACTGTTGTCGGATCACGTTTCTTCATTCTTGCGAGATTATTTTACTTTTCTTATTTCTTTGCATGGAAATAACATTTTTTCAAGTTAGAATTGAACTTCTACATTCATTTTCGTTCGGGTTATCTGCATCATAACACATTCTGGATTCTTCTTGAACTCTATTAAAGAACAAGAATAAACGAACGATTCTGCTTAAACATTGTGCTTGAAAATGCCTGCACGAAGTAGGTCAAACGTTATACTAGTGTCACATAATGTAATATTAATACGTGTATATGTAAAAGTAAACAATGTATATCGTGCTATGAATTTCTTATTCATTTCTTGTTAAGTTCAAATACATCACCTGACAACAGACAATACTTACATCGATTTTGCTCATAATGTTCCTACTAATTGCTCATCTTCTTTCCATGTTGTTTATTAAATTGCTATACACGTGTTAAACGAACTTCCGAGCTTCTAAGGCTGGAACCTACAGCTTTTGTTAAAGTGGGCTCCGTTCCTTTCTGTTCAATGTGATGATGGGTGTTCTTCCCGAATGCAGGTCTAAGACACAGGATCTCTAAACAAGGTGAACCGACATGCTATTGCCTTTCATCGGATGATGATGATGAGGTCGTAAGGATGGGACTTACAGTTTAAAGTGGATTCCAAACCACGTGCCTCCGGGTATCGAACCGGGACTCTTTGATTACAAGGCAACAAGCGTTATCACTCACCCGCCGGGGAAAACGTAGCCCACCAGATTTGAAGAAATTCCACCAGGACAGTTAATCATTAGTCAATCAGATGCATCCTTTTCACAGTAACTTGAGCCTTTAATCTTCACTGATCATGCAAAATTTTCTCTCAAAAAGTAACCTTCCATACCTGGGGTTATAGGAGATTGTGTTAATTATACCTGCATTGATATCAACTACATATGCCCTGTTGTTGACCCGAAAAGAAATTTGCTTGTATGCTTCTAAAACGAGTTAATGTTAGAACAAGGAATTGCGCTGGAGCGTTAAAAAGAGTTATGGTTACAGAAAGGAAACTCGCCAGAGTGCATTTTTCACCACATTCTTGATAACAATGTCAAACAAAAAATAATTTTAAAAAAAACTTTTTAAGACAAACTTTTCTTAAACAATTTGCACTAAAAAGTAAACATAATTTTGTTTATGCATGACTATAAGCATGGAGCGCACTCTCATATACAGTTACTTTATAAATTCTTCAATTGGCGCGCCCCATTCTTCCCTTTTTAGCCTTGCATAAACAAAATTATTGTATACTTTTTAGTACAAATTGTTTAAATAATGTCTTTAAAAAGTTTTTTTTTCTGAGTTATTTTAGTGTTCGGATACTTTTTTCCAAGCTAATGTTTTGTGACCCAAATCCTAAAGTGCTCTGCAACCAGTCAAACTCAACTTAGTTGCAGGCTAGTAGGACCCTATTTATTTTAGGATAAAGAAGTTCATAATAAAAAATATTAAAATATGCTTTTAAAATATATAAATATGTAGAAATACAGTTTATGAAAGTAACAATAGAATATTGCATTGTCACCCGACTTACGTCGCTGTGCGAATTTTTATCATTGTATGACGTCGGGAAATGAGTTAAATTAACGTTGCAAGATTTGAGGACACCACGAACTATTGTTAACTAAAGAAAAACATGTAAAAATAGAAGAATGTAGAAGACTTTAGTGCACATATTTACAAAAAGGAATATCGTACAAGAATCTATGTTTACTGTGGATTTCATGTTTGCTCGAGAGCCGTCCCAAAATTACAGGTCAAAGACGAAAATCAGAAAGGTTCTACTTTTTGAATCGAATGTGCCCTCGTTCGAATACACATTCAGCCTATGTATGGACAAGCGTCAGCTCCTATTATGGACAAGTTATACGCAGCCAATAACACGTCAAGAGGTGAAATATGATAACTGTAACTTGTCTAATACCACGAGTTTATACTTGTCCATGCATAGGCTTATGCATAACTTGTTTCCAAACGAGGCAATATTTGATTCAAAAGTTAGAATTTTTGCTATGTTCATGTCTGCCCCAAAATTATGACGGCTAACGAGCAAAACAAAACTCACAGTAAATACAGATTATTTACGATGTATTAACCATTATACGTTTAAAAAGTTACCATTCACTTTCTTGCATACAATGGAGTCTATCGGTGCATATTGCAGTACAACTTCGCACTTTTCTTTAAATTTAATAACTCCATGTATTTTCTTCTTTTTGTAAACGATGTACACTAGTGTGTTCTACATACTTCTATTTTTTTATTGACATTGTTATCGAGAATTTGGTGAAAAATGCGCTCTGGCGAATTTCCTTTCTGTAACTATAACTCTTTTTCGCAATGTGGCGCAATTCTCTTCTGCAACTATAACTCTTTAGAAGCATGGGCGCAAGTTTCCTTTCTGGTCAGCAACAGGTACATGTAGTTGATTTCATTGCAGGTACAATTAACGCAATCCCCCACTTGGGGTATGAAACGTAACCCTGTGAGCTCTAGAATATCTTTTGTTATAAGTTCCATTTAAATATTATATTTATGTAAACCATCCCATTTTGATTATATACTGCAGGAAATCAGGAAAAAAGAATGCAGCATTGTACCTGGGCATTAATTTTCTCTTTAAGATTTAAAGGAGTTTTCACTACAACTATAAGGTCATGCTGAAGTTTATGATAAGAAGCATCCAGATATATCCATATCCAATTCTTTATAAATTTTGGACACACCTCGTTTTGGAGTTAAGCTGCTCAAGTGTTACCTAAAGTTTCAATAAAAAATTATGGAAGATCAAAGATTATGCTGTTAAAACATGAAGAAAGACTGTATTTATAAATGTATAATAACTAAGTGACTTAGTGGGAAAACGGTGTATCCCTCAATTTAATGTCTCGAGAAAAAAAATTGTGTTTTAAGTCAGAAAACCTTTGATATGCAGTAAACTTTTGCACTATCAATTCAGCAATGTAAATTGATGTTTAGAGTACTTTACTGCAAATTGGTGTCGTTACCGCTTACTTCCTTGTTACAAAATGTGTCTGTTTGTGTCACTAAATGTCTTGCCAATCAATATTCTACACAACTCGAGAGTCTCATTGTTGCTCTTCATTATTAAACCTGAGGGATATGTAAAACACAGGTGGAATGTAATGTAACATTTTCATGAGGTTTCCATGTTTCATTTGCTGCATACACCTTTTATCGTGATAATTAATGTCAAAAACTGTTACTGCAAGGATGTATGCAGAAAATTCACAATTCTCCAAGGCTCGCAATCAGAGTGCATGTACCACACCTGGCTTCCTTTCTCGAATATCATGCAAGTAGATTCTCCCTTGTGGATGGTCTTCCATCAAAGGTTTTTACGACCTATTGGCAGGAAGCGGAGTACAGTGGACAAAACATTAATCTCCACTATCTCAAAACGATGATTTTTTGTCTTACTCTCTGCTTTAGTGTCGCTCGACGTAATGGAGGGCGAACAGGCTGTGCTTTGAAATGGTTGTACATTTGGTTCTTTCAATAACTCTGAACTTGACATCACATTGCAAGAAACTGTGGACGCGTATCAAAATCTATGGTCAATTGCCATCATATTTGTAACAGATTGTCTACATCAAACAGGCTGATAGGGATAATTACTGTACACTACTAAGCTGCATCTGCCGTTATGTTCTTCTGGAAGCAATGTCATCACACGTAGGATACAATTGACTATCCCGGCATTTGCCTTGTTGGACATCAAAGCACTGGAAAACCTTGTCAGGATGATCGGCAACAGGTACCAATCCTAAGATCTCCCGAATGCGAAGCCAACGCTCTACCAACTGAGCAACGTTCGCTTGGTCTTTCTGGCCTGTCTTACTCATACTCGACTAAGTATCTGGACCACAAAGATATTTTTATTGCGATATTACTATCAATCAGGACCTCAGAAAAAATATTTGAAGATCTTTGATATAGTGCTTCTGCCCTTGTCAGATGCATAGTTTTGACCAACACCATCATAGTGTGATGATAATCATGATTGGATGCAATCCCAATTGGTAGTCAATTAACTGTTTCCACACATCTCCCTGCCTCAAAGACAAGGAGGATCTCTTCTCCACTCAATTCCTTTAACGCAAGGATACGTCCTTTTTCCAGTGAAAATTTTGAAAACTTATATATATATATATATATATATGCCTTCATCCAGCAGTGGATAGAAAACGGCTGAATATGATGATGATGATGATGATATATATATATATATATGTATATATATGTATATATAAACCCATAAAGCACATTAAGTATTGAATTTTATTCATGGAAGTTGCTCAGAACACAGATCTATGTTGGACTAATTCAAAACAGAAGGTATCACGATTTTTGAAATTTTGAGGGATTTCTGTTTTGATTTGAGGGACAATCTGTTTTCCCACTAAGCTTCTCAATTGTAGGAAACAAATTTTGGATGAAAAATGTAAATATATATATATTTGTGTGAATGATCAACTAGCAATAGTTTTTGAGTTACCGGCGATGGATGAAATTACTGACGTAATAGTTAGTTATCGTATATGCCAAACTGTAAGAAACACCACATCTTCTTTCCTTTAAAAATTGTTTCCGAACTCGATATGTTGTTTCAAAGAATGATAAAATGTTACCTCCCTTTCTACTTCTATTTGAGATGTTCAAGTTCATACCCATTGGTTTCTCTAATATTATTATTGAATTCTGCTGCAATGTACTTATGATATTTTGCTTACGTCTTTACGACAAATATGTCTACTTTTTCAGTTTTGGGCGATGGACGAGGTTACTGTGAACCAAAAGCCTGAAAACAGTAATTTTTAAAATACCTAAAGGAAGGAAAGTAATACATATTTGTAAGTACTGAGAAGACTCTTATAGGCCTAGAAAAATTCTGGTCTATATTGATATATATTACATGACATAATTTTTACTTGAAAATTTCGACCAAAATTCAAGAGTGCCGATTTAAAGATGGCGACATGACGCATAAACCCTCTAACAGTAGCGCGTTTTACCTAGAAACTTCCTATTTCTCAAAGTACTTAAAAGTAAAAGGATAGTTCCAGACTTTTGGTTTATCCTGTGTGTACAAACATCATGTAAATTTGTGTTTCTTTCAAAAAAATTTAAATGAAACAAGGAAAAAGCAACACACTGACGAAGTTGACAGCTGATAACGTCGTTTAGAGTAATCAGTATTACTGGTCCCTTGAAGCGAAAAGAGTGAATGTAACTAAAATTTAGCGAAAACGTTTGAACCACTCACAGCTTTCATTAATATTCTCTGCAAAATATCTTCGATATCGAAAGAAACGAAAAGTCTTGCTCTCTTCCGTGTAAATACTGCACACGAATACTATATGAGCACAAGTAGATTTTCAATTCAGAAATTGTTATGAGTTTTTCTTTTTAATTTGGAAAATATTAGCTAATGTATACTAATTTGTAGACGATTAAAGTAGTAATCGTCGTTAAAATGTAGCATGAACTAATGTGAAAGCATGCCTCAGAAATATTGAGCAGACTTTGTAAAAGACTAACATTACGTAACATGAAAACAAATATGTTGATGTTATTCGCTTTTAATTTCTGCTGTCCGCTCGTGTCTTTTGCCATTTTTTTGCTTGGTATTGACATGCTTTTTGTCTTCCTACAGGATACCATTGCACATGAAGTTCTTCGAAACCACCCAATTTAGCTGACGAACCATCTCAACTGCTAACTTTTACAGCATGGAAAAACCAGCACATATTGAACAAGAAAATAAAATCCAAGGCCAGATGCTTAAAAATATTTACAAAAGGATTTAGTAGTTTAAAATCATTGAGAAGCTTTCCAGATTTGTACATTTTCATTCTAAATTTACGAAACTTTCAGTTTTGAAATTTTGTAAATTTGTGAAGCAATTCAGTTGCAAGAAGGAAATACGAAAACACACACTTGAAGACGGAGGTACTTATAGGAAAATGTATAAACCTATTGGAAATATCAAATATATAATTTAATAGACTATGTAAGGTATTCGATTGTAATATGTAGAACTGATTATGGCTTCAAAGTTAATTTAATTTATTATCATCAAATCTTATAATCACTAGCTGGTGATGAATTTTAGGTTTAAAAATTTTTGAAAATTATAATATAAAATGACAGTATTAAGGCTAGTGTACTCTTAAGAAGAATTGAGTGAATGAGTATATTTGGTTAAATTAATAATGTTAATTTTCGATGGAAATCAGGATCAATATTGAGAACCTGCTTCAAATACCCATTAATTTAGTAGATAATCAGGTCGTTATGGTTTTCTAAATTAACAGAATTTAAGAATACAAACCCAACAGTTTTTCAGTTGGAATAGAAAGTGAAACTTTAGTAAGCCTTTCACAGCGTTTTAAGACTACAGACCATTGATTCTAATTGTTTTGCCACAATTTACATTACTAACAAGAATCAAGCTAACTTAAGGTTTTGTTCTTACCTTTTGGTTTAGAATTATATTAAATTGTTCTAAAGTACTATAAAACATTCATACTATAAAACATATTCTATATTAAATTTTTCTTAACATTTTAACGAATTTTCAGGAATATTACGGAGCATTCAGTCATGTGATAGATTACAAGTTGGCAATAGGGTTCAATTGCTAGTCGAAAAAGTGAACTTCAACCTGTGTTCCCACGCCTGAAGAATATGAGTTTCACTCAGGCTACTACCAGGTTAATTAATTGGAGACAGCCATGAGAAGTAAAGGCGGCTGACCTGAAGCCTGAGCGTTAGAAGCTGACCATCTTGTATACGAGATATCACGAAAGCGTGGAACAAATGTTTGCATGGTGGATGAAGAAGGAAATATTTATTTTTATCATGAAAAATGTATCATGTGCACATTATCGTATTAAGTTAGCATAGGGGCTAATACAGTTGTTCTAATTTTAGAAGCTAGTAAATATGCTGAATGATAACATATTCTAGATCTTATTTCGTAAAGAACTAAATGTTCATTACACTACGAAACAAAGAACTTTTATTGATAAATATTTCCTTCCAGTATTTCAATCTTGTGTGTTTGTTACTAGTACGACTAAATTTGAATTGTCAGTTTCAAGATATGTTCGAAAGATCATGAGTCCAAAGGATTTTGTTTCTTGGAGAAACTAACTATATAGATTCAAGAATTTATTTATTCACATACGTATATGCAGGTGTACGTTTCAAAGAAACGTTAGCAATCGGCAGAGTGGAACGACATTTTTCACTTTTAGTTTTAATTACATAATTAATTTGTCAGTGGGGTTCTCCTCTGAGTCAAACATTAGTTCAACTGTTGGAAAGCCCGAGTCACAGATTCACAACATTATTTAGAACTAGTAATTACTTTTACGAGGGCCTCTATCATTAAAACTGGTGCGTATACCTAAGCTATAAATATTAATTGAATGTGCCTAAGCGGTCTTAGTTCATGATGTAATTTAGAAAGGGATTACAATTTAGAAAAATACGAATATTTTGTTTGAACGAGTTTAACTTGCTTAGGACCATAGTCTATTTTCACTATCATAGTCCAGCCCACTAACCACTCTAATTTATCTACATACTCATAAATGTATCCTAAAAACTATAATGTAGCACTCAAGAAAAAATGACATTTTTTTCTTGACCTTGCAGAGACATTTTCTTATAAGAAATTGTATAGCAAGGATTATTTGTTGTCTGAAATATTACTGTTGAAAATTTTGAATTACCTCAATTTTAGTTTGCTTTAAGAAAAATGTTATGGATTACAATACATATCAATTTTCCTGATCTCAAACGTCCTATAACCAATTACGACTATTATGGTAAATCAGTCTGTTTAACCTTACTTTGAAATAATGTTGTTATACGTTTTGATTGAAGACATAAATAGCTTTCAATTGACTATATAGCGTCAAATGTAAAGACTTTCACAATGGAGAGACAAGAGATATACTGAGCGAGGCAACACGAATGAACGAGCTAGCTCCTAATCAGGGCAGTTACAAGTGAAGAGCCACATGGTCACCATTGCGTAATTTATTCTATAGATTTTAAATTTATAATCTTCATAACTTACAGCAGTTATAGCATCTTAATAGATCTCGAAAGAAAACGTACATTTCACTTTAAGACAGCAATATAAAAACTTGTGGTTACTACGTTTTTGCCATTAAGAATGAAAAGAAAAAGAAGTTCTGAAAATATAACATTTTAGATAATATACTGACAGATAGATAAAATGAATTGTATGGGCGGTAACAGCACTATGGCTTACGCCCGTCCCGAGTATAATATACTGACAGTCATATGGTGGACTGAACCGTAAGAAACCTGATAAAGATAGTTAAATTTATCTTATTACTGAGTTATGGTTTGGAATGAAATATTGTTTGAAAATTCAAACTAACTCTGAAGTATTACTTTGAAATTAAGGTTCAATTGTCAAATATGATGATCAGTTAATGAAAATATATCTTGTGTACTAGGAATTCACTCAGAGATTTCTTTTTTTTTACGATTTATAGTTTTATGCAATAGCAGGAAGTATATGCTACGTCACTTAAAACAGAGAAAATATATTTTCATAAAGTTCAATTTACATAGATAAGAATAATACTATCTTTATCCTTGCAACTAATTTGTTTTCTTGTGGTGAATATTTCAATAACCGCTTCAATCAAGGTGTTCTCCCACAGCTGCTCCGCTTACGAAAAACTATAATTACAAAGCTGTGGGAAACGACCTTGAACTGTAGAAGAGGAAAAAAATATCCTGTTCTCTTATTCACAAACAAATTTTACTAGGAAGCAAAACACTCCACGAAGATTTTATTGTTTCTTGAATTTCCATCCGTAGCTCCACTTCCTCAAGTGATACAGTTTATTTTATATAATTTATTTCGTCAACAAATGTCCTTGACTTAATTCATTGTCAGTTGCGTGTAACAGGAGTTTACAACATAATGTTGACAGAAGTAGAAACGATATTGCTTAGTTTCTATTTACTGCTTCTTTTTTCTTGTCTTTTCGTAAGACACATTGTCATCCATGCATTCAGATACATTGTAATTATTTTAAATTAGGTAAACAATACTAAAATTTTATGAAGTTTTCTCGCATTATTTTCTTTAAACTTTTTCGTCGTATAATATTTCTAAAATCCTTGTGACAGTGTGTCGATTTAGGTGTGTACTTTTTCAGAGACGTCACGACGTCGATTTTTTCTAGATGTACATAAAAACCTAAGGGCTTTAGAAATATAACACGACAAAAAAATGGGTTCTTTATTTTAGGTCACAGCCCTTTCTGCGCAGTAGTTACTGTTGCGTAATTCGGAACAGTACTGTGAAGGCACGCAAGTTCCAACTCTGGTCACCGGCGGTCAAGTACGGTTGTTTCACGGACGCCGACCTGGTAGTCATGTGGGTTGGGGCGCTAAGCCAGCGACTCGAAGGTCTCGGGTCGAATCCCGGCTGGGGCATGCATGGTTTTGGATGTTTACTAGCATCGCATTCTTAATCATGACGGGCCGAAGACAAAGGTTACTAAAAATGGCCCATACACACTTAAGTTTACAAAGTTTTACGGACGCCGGGGCGACATGAAAGCAGTGCGTGGCAGGATTTGATTTACTGAATGCGCATCCTTTGGGGTAAACTTGTTCTTGTTCATATTTGTTGCATATCATCTTTCATGTTGCAAAGTTACCGACTGTGACGTCATTCGCATCCTGCATGATTAGTATTGCTCCGTATAAATCCCCCGATCACCTATGTCACCCCGAACGAATTTATATAAAATCATATTTCTGGTAATTTTCAATAATACTAAGCGTATTTGATTTCTTTATGAAGAATATTATCTTATGTATAAATGTTTAGGATATGCCAGGGGCTTTCAAACTTTGAGACTAGCGTACCACTAAACCAAAATTCATACTTTCGCCGTACCACCATGTAATATTTCGGAATTTTCAATGTTAATATTTAAAATTGCATCATTGTAGGGCCAGTAATGATTATACCAATGAGACAGAACATTTAGTACTGTGTTTCTCTTGTAATCAGGAGGTAGATCCCAGGATCGGTGCCAATCCTCCTAAATGAAATTTTCTTTGATTTCGCTCATTTATGCCGAGCAAATTCTAGTATGATACCTTGAATAATACAATGAAAATATATAATATAACAAATATAAGAAACTACAAGTTGAAAAAAATATAAACAAAACGTTAATTTATTTCCGTTAAATATCTAAACTAAGTTTGCTCTCAGTGAAAAGTAAAATCATGTATTTATTATAGACGTTACTCTCATAAAAAAATAATATTTGTACTGGCTGCAGATTCGGCACACTTTTGGAATTAGGCGATCTTAAGTATCTTGAGTTTAATATTTTGATGAACTTTATGACGTATCAGCTAACAACCTTCCGCGTATCACCTGTGGTACGTGTGGCACAGTTTGAAAACCCCTGGGATATTGAATTTTTCAATATTCAAAAGTGTATAATTAAATGTTGTAGCTATTATAACCCTAATAACTTGAAAAAAAAAAGCATTAGGCAAATTGAGAAGCGGAAAAGGAAAGAGATAAGCAAACAGACCGAAGGAGCAAAAGGAACTGAAACTGAACCTGTCGAGAACGAGGAAGAAGATAGAAGCCTTTTATTATTACAGCAGTTATTGAAGAAGTTCAGCTGCCTGGATCAAAGGTTTGCGGTGGTAGAAAGTAAAGTGTTAAAGAATATGAGAGATACACAAAAAAGGTAAAGCTATTCCCTGTGCGATACGCATGTGCCGTGAACGGCGCATGGGGGATGTGGAGGTAGCGCTCCACATTTTCTTGACCTACGGAACGAAGTGAGGTGGGATGATCAGTCCCACGCTCGACCGCCTTTGCCTTCCCAAGATGCCCAGGAGTACCAAGGACACTCTGGTACTCAATTTGATAGGAGGCTGAGTGCACCTCAGAGCGCCAGGCATGGGAACACTGCGAGAGAAGCCTCCACTGTCCTGACTGGGATTTGAACCCGGCCCGCCCGATTCGTAGTCAGACGCGCTACCGCCTGAGCTACGGCGACTCCTATGAGAGATACACAAAGTATAGAAAAAGTCATTAATACGAGAAATACAAAGGACATAAATCATATGAAAGAGAAAGTTAGAAGATTACAACCAGAATGCATCCTGCAGAATTTGAATGAATATTGTAGAGAAACACTAACATGAAAAGTACCGAGGAAAACCACTACCATAGGGGAAGGAGATGACCTGAAAACTCATCCCATGACATATGAGGAAGTAGAATACCATGAACAGTCTGAAATTAGCAGCATCATGATGATTACCAGAAGAGAAAGGACGGATTTTGTGCAGAGACTGATGAACACTTTGAAAGGTAGGAGGAGAGCCAAAGAAGTGAGGATTGAAGACCACAGCTATGTTCACAGATGGAGGGACAACGTCTCCGAAGCAAGTCCGACGAAATATCTGGAAGAATTAACTCACTATTTTAAGACTGTAGGTGCTGGAGAAGAAGATTACATATTAGGAAGAGCAATGGCAGGAAGTCCAGAAGGATGATTTCATCTTATCAAAAACCAAGTGCACAGCTACCGGAACATACGTTATAAGTTTATAAAAAGAAAGTACGCCAGTAAGGAAAGCATCGAGTGCAACAAAAAGGTAATAAAGCAGCAACGCATCGATTGGCCAAATGTGTAGAGAGCCTTGAACAAAAGTTGGCACATTTTATTACCAAAATCACCCGCATTATCGATGATATTACAGATGAAGAACTATTTAGAGAAGCTACAAACATACTTCCGTAAATTAATTGTATGGGCGGTAACAGCACTATGGCTTACGCCCGTCCCGATACGGGAAAGCCCCTTAACTTTGTCACGTCTAAATATAGCTGTTAATTCCGTAATATGTGTTAAAGTTAGTAATGTGTATCAATAATAGCACTACTGAAGGCCTGTTGGAAGTCCTGGGGAAACAGGATTGTATTAGGACAAGAAAGAGTAATGGTTAGCGATTTAATAACCCTGGAAATTCAGGTGGAGGAGAACAACAACCGATGACCAATTATTAGAAAGGAGGAAAGGGTTCCAAGATAACAACGGATACGGTAACAAGGATTGAAGGTGGTCCAATCAGAATAACAACTATGGATATCCAAGGCAAGGAGAAATCAGACATCCCCAGTGGAGAAATTACAACCAGGAACAAGCAAATGCATATGTATCTTCAAGCGAAACGAAGCCATTACCAGACAATTGGAGCGTTGGAGCTAGTAGAAAACCAAAGGAAGTTGAGAAGAAGGCCAGTGTGAAGGGGATCCAATCAGAAATGGATAATTGGGCCAAACATGGCATATTTTTGTAGTTGGACCGGTAGAAAAATTACCCAAGATAAAGGTGGAAGTCGGCGGTATACCAACAGTCACCCTGTGTGATACAGGAGCTAGCTGCTCCTTGATGAGGAAATCATTCTTTAAGAAGATTAGGAAGAAATACTCACATGCAAAATTAGATGTTATCGGAACAACGACTAGATTAATAACCGTTAATGGAAATGATCTAAAGATAAAAGGAAATATTGATGTTACTGTCCAAATAACTAATAATTGTAAACCGAATTTAAATATGATGATGGTCGATAACAGCCAATTAAATATCAATCGTCTTTTGAGACCCGTCCTGAATGTCATCAATACACTAATGACTCGTTCCAAAGACTTCACGCGGATATGGACAGTGCTCTAGGACGTGTTGAACCTCTGGAAAATACAATCCAAAACCGTAGATCAGTTTATCATTTCAAGACAATACTGTATATGAAGGTCTGCATATATGGCTGAATGCGAAAAACATGAAATTATTCTCCCTTTAAAACGCAAACGCCAGGTCAATGTACGCTACAATGACAACTTCTCAACAGAAGATATCAGTACAAGGGAAGAGGAATCACGAGCGGCATACTTTGCTATGCTGGATCAAGTCCTTGTTGGTATGAAGGAGCGCTTCTTCGAAAGAAGAGGTTGCTGATATTTTTCGACGCAGATTATTCTCTTCTGGAGGGTGAAATTGCCTTATTAAGAAACGACGCGCAGTTTTTTGAAGCTAGAACAATTTTCTTATTGGTGGAGTGTTTCAGATCTGTAGCGACAGCTGTTCTTTGCCCAACAGTAAGGTCAATCATTAGATAATTTTTGTGTATACCAATTTCGACAGCCAGCGTAGAAAGAAGATTTCGAAGTGGACTTTGGTGAATTCAGGAATAAGAACCACCATGGCACAAGATCGACTCGAGGAATTATTGATGATATTTGTTGAACAAAACTTGCGCAGAAATGTTAATATTTCGCATTGCATTGAAAGATTCAGATCGTATGGCCCTCGTAGGCTTCTTTTGTAAACTCAACTGTTAATGCTGGTATTTTTAACATGTGCAAACATTTCAGTACAAATAGAGGAAAGTTAAATAAACTTACGGTACCGGCGCCACAAGAGAAAGGTAGATTCCGTCTGCTTAGAGTGTAAGATGGATGGTAATATCTTGGAAAGGAGGACAGAATCAATGATCGATCATAAGTTAATTTCCGTCTTTTGGAAAACACATTGAAAAAATATTGTATGCAATACCTCGTATCATATACTAGGTTTTATTATAAGAAACACCAAAAAAGTTAACTATATTGTAATGTTGCACGTGCTGAGCACGAGTCGTCTCATACTCGCAGCGTAAACATTGTAGCAGCGTGAGTACTACGAACAACAAATATGTGTAATGCAATGTAAATAAACAGGTAATGTAAACAAGCAGACGACGACACCAATTTCACCAGGGAATCAACAGAAGGAGCAACAATCATCGATGGAGGAGCTTGGATGACCACACCAAAGATGGGCTATAAAAGCCCGATGCAACCTTATAAATCATCACTTGCCTGGATTATCACCTCTCTACTCCACCTTAACTCTCGTACACAGTTAGCAGTCGGACTGGTACACTCTTTCTAACCTGGCACACACAGTAGCTGTTGGACTGGTGTGCTCTTCCTAACCTGCACACACAGTTAGCTGTTGGACTATTATGCTACCCATCCTTCACACACAATTGGCTGTTGGATTGGTTTGCTACCTAATGCACAGTTAGCTGTCGGACTGGTACATCCTTGACACTCAGTTAGCTGTCGGACTAGTGTCTTCCTTACGCACACAGTTAGCTGTCGGACTGGTGCGACACCTATCCTAATTTTCTTCTACGAGGCACATCACCCGAGAAGATGAAGCCATAAAGAGTTATCCTGTGACTCTTCAATTATTGTGAAATACCCTGGTACGGGACGCTATTTTTACTAACTTATTGGACTTAGATTTATTTTGTAATAAAACTGGTGATGGGCAAAAGTCACAAATTCCGTGTATCTATTTTTGCTCTACCTAGACGTCACGCTGAAACAGCAGAACGTTACGTGGCGGATTGCGGCGATTCCACTAATTAAGTGCAAAATTATTAGTGGACAATATTAAAAAGGCCCAAAGTGTACCAACAAGATACCAGTAAATAGTGCGAAATATCGGGACTAAAAACGGAAGTGCCAAATAATTTATCTTGTTACAAAAGACATCAAAAGACGTTACAATATAGAGGCATCAATTATATTATTTAGCTATTAATAATTAAATTTAATAAAAAAAATTGGTAAACTTTACTTTTATATGGGCCAGTCTAGTAACTTTGGCTGTTAAAATCTATAGATGTACCCATGTCCCTGCCGGGACTCGACCCCGGGATCTTCGAGCCGATGGCCTACCGCCGCAGACCCCTTGGCCACCCGGCGGGCTTAATTGTTACTAGTTTCGTTAGAAGCACATCGGAATATACCTGTATAATATGGGATTATTTTTACTAGTGCTGTATATTTCAAAATGTTCTTACATAACAAATTGTCATACAGTTGTTCAAAATAATCAATAAATCAACGGAAAAGCAGGGAATTTTTAATTTATTGAAATTCAATGTGAACAAAAATGTAACGCACTTACGCAGAAATACGTTTGCTTTTGCAGTAAATAGTACATTAGTCACGTCAATTGGTAAACGTATTGTGATAACGGTGTGGAACTGTGTAACTGATTTTCATTCTGTATAAGTACAGGGGGCGCCGTTTTGCTTACCGTAACCCTTGTTTTGAAACCGCTAGTGATTCTGGTTGAGATTTTTCAGTTTATTTTTCTCTATTTTACCAGACGAATGCCGAGGTAATACTTCAACTGGCAGCGATTTTTCCCCAAAATAAGTAAAATGAATATGGTACATTAAGTGGCCTGTTCCATTATAAGATGCTTACCATACTCACAATGTTATCGGGCCCTTGTATCTATTACTAGGCAAGCTAACGAGGTTTTATTAATACGTAATAATCTTTTCAACCTGTACGTACACTTATGTTTGAGATATAAAATTAATCGATTTGATGACCCCAAAATTTAGTCCTAGCAATAAAAATTACATCATAACTTATTCAAATTTGATGACGTCACGGGACAATTCGTACAGTTGCAAGTAAAATACTAGTCCTGAACTTGGTGATTATTGAGTTTGTTAGCCGGGAAAAGCTACACATATAGGAAAATTGTAATTAGTTTCGTGAACACAGTGGTGAATATGATCATGAACTTTTACTTTATACTTTGGGGGAAATAGCAAATGCTGTTATAGGGTTTTAGTTCATTCCAAGTGAGCAGGTGTGTTTTCTGCTTTACTTGGAACGAAGTAATCAATGTGCGCAGTACGATGCCTTTCCAATTTATGCACTATTGAGGTTGTTAATGATGTCATTGAAGTCATGCAATTGCATGATTTGGAGTAAACTGCACAGCTATCCGGTAATTCATTTAGATCATATTAACCTGAAAACATAAACTTGAGAAACCGATAGAGTGACTTCTATACCGAACATTTTTAATGACAATGTCGTTATAAATGCAAGGTTTGTTGAAACGTCACGTAAACTAAAATACTGCAAGAGGTATTTCTGGGCACTATCCATGACCTTTGACCTTCTCCCCGGGCCGAGTTTATGGTATATTGGCCCAAAGTTAACAAATTGTAAGATATGTTAAATGACATCGTGCGTATATATCTTAT
>JAGDQP010011926.1:38587-51659 GCA_022664845.1 Lepisma saccharinum
CGTTGTAACCGTCTATGACCGTTTGAGACCGTTTTAGGTACCGTCCCTATGTTCGCCCGCTGGGACTGAAGAAAATCTTGGAAATCCTGTCAGAATGGCTAGAGGTAGAGGGACTTGAACCGGTACCACGCTGCCTCCCACTTCTTGATCGAAGTCGGCGACCATAGCCAAAAGACCACTTAAACCCGCAATTTTGTTTTCAATCGACTATCCAGAATTGGAAAAACACGGATACAGATAAACAGACAGTTCTGCAATAATATTAAAAAAAATGTTTAGTATATCAAAGAAACAATTTTTTATGAGGTTACCAATTTACTTTGGAGATATTGTCTTGTTCAGAATGTATGAATCGTGAAGTTACGTTTGTGATTAATTCAACGGAAATTGTATCCATTGTTGAAGTAGACTAAGGAGTACACAAATTATGAAGCCTTCTAGTATTAACTGTAACTGTTACCTGAATAATCGATGAGAAAGTATTTTTCTTTTCATCGACAAATTAAAACTCTTGGGCATTAAGTACTGACAAAATTGCATGTCCTTCAACGACAAGTTATTCAAGAAAATGTTATGGTTACTGTGGCAGACAAGTAATAAAGTACTCATCAAGTACGAAAATCTATCTTGATATTTTAATTCGGAAAAGAATTAGTTTAAATATGCGCTAACTCTACTTATTCCAACTAAAAATTAAAGAAAATGAATAAATTTCTTTCTTTTACCTTATTTCGCATGCAGTTTTTCTACCTCACGTATAAATATATAGGTATAAATATATACCGAAAATTTGAAATTTCAAGTAAATATTTCATGTGAAAACTAACCTTTAAACGGTAGTAAAATGTATTCACAGTTTGTTATGCAATGACGAAAACAGTATGGATCTTTATACGTTCAATCATTAAACTTAAATGAGAGAAATTGACCTTGCTCGAAAGATGTCGTTAAAGCTGTTGGATCTGTACGCAAATAAACATTTTGAGTTTATCTCTGAACTTAATGCAAAACTCAACAAAGAATTAGACTGGTTGTTGAGTAATCTCAAACTTGTCGAACAAATGACAAGTATTTTTCAGTTTCAAGAATCAGCATTAGTTGTGGAGAACGAAAGAAATCAAACACAGATGACTCACAATACTTCATGTCTCAACAAGGTGATACCTTCTCATTCATATTTCTTTAACGATTTATAAAAATAATTAATACATAAAGAAAAATGAGTTTTTAATGTGTATAATACCTAATTGAAGTCAATAACTAATTTTAGAAACGTCTTTTCTAATTATCTAATTCATAACCTTATCGTTTTTATGTGATTCTTAAATGTTCTTCAAGAATCGTTATGCCTTATGAGAAGCTCCTAACGCACGAACGTAATTCAGTAGCTTACTATAAATCTTAGGTCAATCGAAAATATAGTTTGGAAGAACACAAAAGCAGTTTGGAAGGATTGATTTTTCACTCAGGTTAAGAAATGTAATCAGTCATTATCGAAAACACTCTAACGTTATCATAAGTGGAAGACACTATGTCTAGTATAGACTAGAACGAGATTTTTTTTTAAATTTTAGGCTCTGATTGAAGAGAAAACTAAATCATCATCAATCAGGTACTCATTTCGACCAGGTAAAAAAAATGTAAAGCTATCCCCTGTGCGATACGCACGCGCCGTGAACGGTGCATGGGGGATGTGGAAGTAGCGCTCCACATTTTCTTGACCTACGGTACGAAGTGACGCTCGGCAGCCTTTACCTTCCCAAGGCGCCCAGGAATACCAAGAACACTCTGGTACTCAATTTGATAGGAGGCTGAGTGCACCTCAGAACACTGCGGGGACACTGAGAGAAAAGTCTCCAATGTCGGGATTTGAACCCGGGCCGCCCGATTTGTAGTCAGACGCGCTACCGTCTGAGCCACGGCGACTTCGACCAGTCATGTCAGAAATTGTTATCCAGGAATAAAACTTTCTTTTTGGTAGTTATTTAACCATATATAAAAAAATATAATTTTTACTTGTTTATAAGCTTAATTGCTTTATCTATAAGCTTGTTGGTGTCCAAAAACTATTTTTAAAAGTTTGTTTTAGGAATACGTACTTATTTTATTCACATAAAACGAGAAGTTATCAAATGTACATCAAGGTCTTGTGTGTTCATCTGACTTTAGTAATACTTGTGAATTAACTTTAAATGCCTTGTTTTCTGTCGTACATTGAGTTACGACATGCAAACACATGTTCATTTCTTCTTGTGTGCAGAAACATCTAGCAGAGAATGAAGAAGTTTTCAGGGCTAAATTTTAAATATTTAGTTTTTTCTTTTCGCCACCTCGTCCCTAAAAATGTAAACTAGTTGTACCATAGCTGTTTTGCAACTTTTTCCCCTTAAAAATAAACACAACTTTTGCTTTCTGTCTAACGGTCAGCCTTCTAATTTTGCTAATTATTCCTGATTAGGAACGTTGAACAAAACATGCTACTTTTTAAAAAGAAATTGTGGCACGTTAACCAACATTACAAAACAATATTACATCATCGAAGTTCTTCAAGCTTGAGTGACATTGAACAAATTGAAGAAATAGTTCATGAATCAACTTCAGAATTTTTTAACAAAAGCATAAATATATGAAAAACAAGCATGCACTCTTTCAATTTCCCTCTCTTTTGGAAACAAAAAGTAGTAACTTAAAAAGCCTTTAGGGAATGACAGCTGGAAGGTAGTTGATGAACGTCCCAATTCCAAGTGCAGTCATTCACGTTTCCCTTTCAAAAACAAGTTTAAAGCACGGAAGGTTTTTTTTTTCTGAACAAGAAAATTGACCGTGACCTCTAATTAAAGCGATATTTAACACTATCATTACGTACTTGAAAACAAAATCACTAGTATAGTATGTCAGTGAGTTGAAACTGAAAGTCGCTTTCGGTATTACTGGGGAAGAATAAGCTCAAATCTGGGAAATATTTTTTTATCTTCTTCATTTACTTCAAACAATGCTGTGCTCCTTAGATTGCAAAGACTGGGTAATTTAGTATTTATGTGCACCCTCTTACAGAGTTTCTTCTTAGAAACGTGTTCAGTTTTTCTACTTTTAGGGGGGGGGTTAGACTGTATTATATTTTTAAAAGAAAACATTTCAGTGTTTATGTGTGCGTACGTGTCCAGGAAGGTTTAAAGTGTACTTGTTACTGGGACCAGTTTAATGAAGAAACCACATATCGTGTTATCGTATTGAAAACGCATTTGTCTTTCCAAATAAAAGCAAAATACGAAATTAACCGACTGTCTTTTAAATTGTGAGATTTGATTGAATGTATTATGCAACCTGGAAAGATAAAAATCATCTGAGAAAAAATAATAATTTTCCAAAATATGTTTTGTTGAATCCATTTCTTTCGTGCTTTGTAAAGATCATTGTTTCATTGTAAACAAATGTGCTCTTTGTAGTGGATAAATGTTTCTGCTCTTTAATAAAGGGGTTCAAGGTTAAAGCCATCCAATTCTTAATGTTTAGGGCTCTACTTGACAAAGTGGATCCGGTCTAGGTAAGCTACGTAACCGATTATAGTAGTGAAGAATATAAAGTAAAATTAAAGTACAAAATACAATTATACCCGCCACCATGGTCGAGTGGTTATGGTGACTGATTTCTGATTGGCAGTGGAGAGGCACACAGGATCGAGTCTGCCGGTCTTTCTGACTAGCGTTTTCCATGTGATTCTGACTAGCGTATAGTTTAATGCCAGTATGCAGTGATTCCGCCAGCTCCCCCCTGCAGGGGGGTGTCTTCCCCACAAATCCTCGAGAACATCTCCCAACTTCAATTTTTTACGGCTAAAGATCGATAGAAACTCTGCAAAATTCCACTTACACTCTTCCAATTTTGACTTAAAACCCCCAAATTGAAAATTCTGGCGGAATCCCTACCGGTATGGCATCCAGACTGACGCCTACCCTCCCTGACCCTGGCCCCGAACGAGTGGTTACTGAAGAACGGCTACCTGGCTGATCGATATATTAAGTAAAACAATACAATTATCTGAATTTTGTTCGCGTAAAAGATGAACAGGAAATTGCCTACGATGACATATTTAGTTGCATATACCAACAATTCACTTAATGGTTACAAAAATACGGGAAAAAATATATTTAAAAAAATACAGAAATATACTTTCTTCAAGTAAGGTTGCTGGAAGCAGTATCATTTTCATAATTTATCTTCAGTCTCTACTCCAGCTTGAGCTGTAGATACCTAAATGCTATATATAAATACAATTCAATCCCAACTTAGTGAATGAAAAATAAATGCCCAAAAATAATTTAAGAAAGAGTCTTGCCGGAAGATAAAAGTCAAAATAACATAGATACAACATATAAGACACCCGCACGGAAATGCTATATAATTTTGAATAACAATAATGAGTTCTTATTTTATGTGCAGAAATGTTCACTACTCACAGACAGTGACAGCTCATCAATGACCATCCAGGATTAGTCCCGTTTGGGTAAAACTTATGTTCCCTTTCTCACTTGTAACCTAACACACGACCCAAGAGTTTACAGCAACAAATTGTTGGGGAATTGGATGGTGCAGTCCTACTTATAACCCTGGTTAAGACCCAGTTAGGGCGATCATGCAGTTTTTTCTTATGGCAGAAAGAGCGGGAAGAGAGGTAAGTGGTGGGGGGAAGATGAGCAAGGTTCGCCAATGACGTCATGGTGTTTTTTTTCTCAGTGTGTTCTAGGGCCGGCGAGTGCAATAACACATTATGCAATGGTAAATAAGAGTCCTAGAGAAAGATAATGGTAAAATATGTTTGCAATAAGGACCAGGTATGATTAAATTAAGATACAGATTCTCATGATTTTTTTTCCTGATCTATAAATATCTATGTTTTCTCAAATCATTATTTTGCAAGTTAATTTGTTTGCTGTATTTGTATATTTTGTATACAGCAGCAACTTCATGTGAACTCGTATACGCAATAGGAGGGATTACTGTTAGCCAATGATGTCAGTCGATGCAACCACGTGGCGTGCCATTGGCCGCGAAGATTTGTTGTTGAAGGAAATTTTGCGTGTGTTGGATTTGCTTTCTGTTCTGTCCTGACCGTGCTGTGTTGTTCAGCCGAGCCGGCACTTTTACTTGGTATTCGTTACGTGACACCAGCCAAGAAGCTGAAGTGAACTTGACCTTCGACGCAAAGGTGTACCTCACTAACAGTACATGTCACATTTGCAAGTAATATCATTTGTCATATATCTCTTTTCTCTCTGTATAGAAAGGGCTAATGAATCACGGAGACTCTTGTCGCCTTGAAATTTGTTTTCAAAAGGAAACTTTTCAAAAAGCAGGTTACTACACTTCAAATCCTCTTACATAGTTTAGCTTACCTTGAATTTCCGGAATTAAATTCTTCTTAGTTGAGTAAGATCAGTGAATGTTTTTATTTTGAATCAATACAGGAATCCGGACATTGTCAAAGATTTCAGTTATGTTATTCAATATTACGTTATTTTTTCTCGACGGACATTGTGAGAATCTTTACTTAGAATATTGTACTTATTTTTAAAGAAATACTATTTCCATATAATTTTGAAGTCTTTCTACATTTCTTTAGTAGGCCTATCTTATATTCATAATATTCATTCCACAAATTTGAAATCAGACTAAAGTAATAACCAAGAATTTCAACCCGTAAATTGACAGCAACAAAATGTGAAAGTTTACTGTTCTTAGGGAAAGTTATCAAACTAGTTGCATTATTTTTTTCCCTCCTTGGACTATTTTCATAATAACTGTGGTCACATATGTTCTTCCATTTTTTGTTAAAACTCAATAATTAGAACGTTAATCAGTCACTATCACAAACTATTATGTCTTAATAATTCACTTTGTTTCATGAATAGACTCGGAAATATCTGGAGCAATACATAATTCATGACTATGGTAAAAGAGTCCATCAATATAATTTACTAATCACACTTAACAATCAATTACAATGAATAACTTCATGAAGTTTTACTGATTACCTAATTACAATATTTGGAATGCTAGTCTACAGATCACGTTGAATATATATATATATATATATATATATTATTTGGACTGTTGGCTCTGAAGAATAATCTCGATCATGTCAAGGTTAACTAAGGGTTTACGTGCTTCGTCAACCACAAATACTGGGGCATCTTCCATTTAAATATGTAACAGCTGCTCTCCGTTTCATCTTGATCATATATTCCATGTTAATCGCAGGATATATCCGTGCATTGCTGTTTGTTTAACTTTTAATGTTTTAGTACTTTGCACGTTCAATCCCGAAGTTCAACTGACATTTCATGTTTCAAGGACTTTAGTAACTTGCATTCTAAAATTAAGTTCACAAGGGAGGGCCCCGACATGTTGTCCCTGAAATTCGAATCAAACATAATGTATCTGATAGAGAATGGTGAGTTATGGAGAATACCAAAATTTAAGGTGCGATGGACAAGGGGAGCGGAGCGAAACCTCGAAATGTCTAGAAGTTAAATAAAGGATATATCGAGGGTGATTCAGAACAAAGGACGTTACTTTCGGGAGGTGATTCCTGACATCGAAACAAGTAAAATAGTTTCTATGAACACGGAAGCAAGTTCTGCTTCGTGCTAGAAATACAGCGCTTCCAACTTGGAGCCCAAAGTCAACGCTTAGCATCGGGAAGAAAATGAATAATTTACAATAAGTCAGAAACAACCCCTTGAATGAAAATTTCATTTGCGGAAATTTGTTTCCAGCAACATGGTGGACGTCAGGAGTGAAAACACGATGTCACTGGTTTGTCACTGTTGCCAACCCGGTATAACGTTTATTTTTTTTAAATTGAACTACGTCATGTTATTCGGTAAAGCACACAGTGCAGCGTTGCACACTATGGATAAGACAGGAAGGTTTTTCCGATCTTACACAAATTACTGGTCAGTCCATCTGAAATCGTTCAGCATGTTTGTTCATCCTCTTTCAAAACAAAATATTTTTATCCATTAAATAAAAATAGTACAATTGTTTTATCTTTATTCTCACCGATTAATTAATGGCGTTCATTGATGTCCTGCTCCGGATGTCAAAATTTGTGCTTGCAGACGTTTATGAAAAATGTAATACCTCCGGACTGTTTTATCATGACATTCAAACAAAAATACCATTTCTTCAATTAAAGTCTGCTTGATAGTTTTATTCCCTGCATGAAAAGCCTAAAACGTAACTGAACTGGTCAAAATGGTGTCCAAATTTGTCAAAGAAACCTATTTTCTGGGTACTTTTTCACAAGAAAGGGATTGAATGTTAACGTTGATTTTTTGCATACTATTACAATTCCCAGTAAATTGAATGTATACAGAATATGAAGGCTGACATGTGATTCCTTAATTTTTTTAGAATTTTTGAAAAACAGAAAATTCGTATTTTGTAAATATTGGAGACGCTATATCTCTGGTAGAACAAAATTTAAAAATCTATTTTTTTTTTACATGATACGCGCTTATATAAGGAGTGCATATGTTATCAGTTTTAACAAGTGCATAACAAGTGAAAAAATATCTTTATATATATATATATATATATATATATATATATACATTGGACCTTCAATATGTACAAAATACGAGTTTTTTGTTTTTCAAAAATTCATAAATATTAAAGAATCACATGTCAGTCTTCATATTCTGTATACATTCGATATACTTGTACAGAAAATTAACGTTGACATTCAATCCCTTCCGTTTTGACCTTTCAATATATCATTTTGACCAGTTCAACTACGTTTTAGGCTTTTTCATGCAGAGGATTAAAATTATCAGGCAGACTTTAAATGAAGAAATGGTCTTTTTGTTTCAATGACTTATGATAAACCAGTCCGTAGGTATTTCATTTTTCGTAAACGTCTGCAAGCACTTCGGACATCTGCAGCAGGACAAAAATGAACACCATTAATTAATCGGTAAGGATAACAATATTATAATACCCGTTTCGAACTACTCTTATTTAAGGCATATAAATATTAATATATATATTGTTTTTTTGAAAGAGGTTCAGCAAACAAGCTGGACGATTTCAGATGGATTGACCTGTAATTTGTATACGAACGCAAAAACCTCCCTGTCTTATCAATCGTTTGCAACACTGCAGTGTGTGCTTTACGCATGTTGTTTATCATCAGTAGAAGATGTCAAATACCCAGTAACACGACATAGTTCTATTTGAAAATTTTAAACGTTATACCGGGTTGGCAACAGTGACAAACCGGTAACAACATGGTTTTACTCCTGACGTCCACCACGTTGCTAGAAACAAATTTTCGCAAACGAAATTTTTATTCAAGGGATCGTTTCTGACTTATTGTGAATAATTAATTTTCTTCCAATTGTTAGGCGTTGACTTTGGGCTCCAAGTTGGAAACGTTGTATCTCTAACACGAAGCGGAGTTTCACCCCTTTTAATAGAAACATTTTTACTTGTTTCGATATCAGGAATCATCTCCTGAAAGTAACGCACTTTGTTCTGAATCAGCCTTGATATATCGAGGGCCGGATTTATACGTCTAGGCGCCTTAGGTCCATGACTCTCAGTGCCCCCGCCCCTCCAACCTAACCATTTCCGTGCTATTCCCCTTCCTACCCTCACATGATGACAAATGACTCTCCTCCGTCTTCTAGCCATTAATAATAATAACAAGATAATAATTATTTAACTCTGGTAATGTGGTTATTTACAAAATACATTTCAATAATATTATAAAATAATTTCATTATATACAATGAGCAATTTTAATTAAATTACTGAATTTTACTTGCTGAACATATGTTAATTACACTGAACAAGAAGGTGTTCAATCTATTTTTCAATTTTTTAATTTACAATATTGTTATTACATTTCGTTCACTGCTTTTATGCAACTTTTATTTATTTCGTTCTAGGTTATAATGTCCAAAACAAATTGCCAAATGGAAAAACATATCCAAAACAAAAATGTCCGAAGTAAAAAATGTCCAAAACAAATATGTCCAAAGTGAAAAATGTCCAAAACAAAAATGTGCAAAGTAAAAAATGTCCAAACTAAAGATGTCCAAAGTAAAAAATGTCCAAAACAAAAATGTTCAAAGTAAAAAATGTCCAAAACAAAAATGTTCGCAATTAAAAGTACTCAAAGCAAGAATATATAAAGTAAAAATGTCGAAAGTAAAAGATCTCCAAAACAAAATGTTCCAAAGTTAAAAATGTCGAAAACAAAAATGAGCAAATTAAAAATGCCCGAAGGAATAATATAAAAAGAATGTACTAAACAAATATGTCGAAAACGAAAATGTCAAAAACAAAAATATCTAAATTTAAAATGTCCAAAGCAAAAATGTCTTAAGTATAAAATGTCCCAAGCAAATATATCCTAAGTGAAATATCCAAAACAAAAATGTCCAATGTAAAAGCGCCCAATCTTAAAACCTTTCAAAACAATAATGTCTAAAGTGTAAAATGTCCAGTGGAAAAACATACTTGTACCCTAAGTACTGTGCTAGGTCATAGTGATATTCCGGTTCCAAAATTGGGCCACAGCTGTAAGTATTACCACCATATCAAGAGCATTTTTCCAAATTATTTCAAAATCGTTGAACTTACCAGCAGCAAACTTGAAATAAGTGTTACTCAACACAATAGAAAAATACTGTTGGTTTCCGCATCTCCATCGTAGTTGTCAGTGCTACAAATCTATTTTAAAATTTAATTTATGCAAATGTCTTTATTTATCTACGGGTGTTCGGAAAGTCAATTTACACTGTAATTAATCAAGAAAAAAATATATTTGTCGCGAAGAGCATCTATTGCTGAAATACGAATAAACACGCTAAATGTATTTCAGAGTTAGTTATTTGTAAGGGAAAAAAAGAAAATAAATATAACAATATAACTTCATAACTTAGTCAGTGTAAATGGACTTTCTGACAACCCTTTATACGTGTTTTTCGACACACATAAAGTTGTGTACATGTGTGCATTTGGCATTTTGACAGGTAATATAGGTGCTTCGGGCACCCAACTTGTCAGCGTTGCTAATCAATTCCAAAATTTTAATATTTCCAGTTTCTCTCCCACTGTTGTACTTACCAGAACTAAACTTGGTATTCTGCTACTGGAATAGGTCATAGATATAGATTTGCGGGCGCAAGTTTTCGTCTTTAAAACCCCAGTTTGCCCAATGTGACGTCATTGCCAAATTGAAAATGGCCCATATTTAATACAGTTTCTCGCAAACAAATTGCAAGCTTTTCCTTGCGTTCACGCAAGTCGATATTTAATCGATTCCATCCCATCTCGCCTAATCGATTCCATTCCACCACTGATATCTCGAAGATAAGAATGTCCGCCATTTTAGGCGAGATGGGAATTCCCATCTTGCCTAATCCCATCTCGCCTAAAATGGCGGTAAGATGCAAGGAGGGAATTTCTGCACTAAAGAGGGAATTCTTGTACTAGATTATCAACCACCAACAGTATGAAATCATAAACACATTTCAGAAAAATTATTCTATGTATTAATCTGTTGTTCATAAGAAAATCAATAACCGTATGTTTCAATCGATTTTGACATTTTTTGTCAAAAACCGATAAAGTATAGTAATACAGACTTTACCTGGGTTTCTCCACCCTTCATGCATGTGTGGTTTACCAGGTAAATAAAAGTAGATATAACCGATAGGTTTTTTTTACAGAATATACAGCAATGCATATTCTGGGTTTTCCACCATTATTAAATAAATTTTCTCGCGCTTTCCTGTCGTCCTTTTTCACCTTCTTTCATCTCTATACACAAACCTATTCGCGGTAAATGTCTTCGTCAAGATGGAAACCATAGCATCCACACCCGCGACAGAGGCTTTAGCTTGCATGCGGAGATCGCTAGTAGAAATTGGAGAGCGGTCACTCCTCAGGGCGGGAATGTCTGGGGGCCCTGGTTTTCCAAACTTTCTGTTTTCTGTGCCAGCAATTCAACGGTGCTGAGCAGCTTCTCCAGGCTCGCACACGCGCGCTATGCGCTGTATGCATGCGTAAGGGATCGACTTGCATGTAACAACAACACTTGCTAAAATGGATGCATAACAGATAAGGTCATTAAAACTTTACCAGGGTTTTCCCACCGTTCGAGCATGCGTGGTTTACCAGGTAAATAAATAAGTGGTTAGAACCGATTCAGGTTTTTTTACGGAATATACAACAATGTATATTCTGATTTTCCACATATTTCAAGGAAAATCTTCTCGCGCTATCCTGTCTTCTTGTTTCATCTTCTTTCTTCTCTTATACACGAACCGATACGCTATAAATCTCTTAGTCAAGATAGAAACGGTAGCATCCACACCCGCGCCATAGCCTGTAGTTGCATGACTGCATGTAGGAGAGTCGCAGTAGTTAGTAGATGGCGACTCACTCACTTGGCGTTCTTGGAGGGGCCATGTTATCTTAGTATTTCTGTTGCTGCCAATTAGTACAGGCGATGAGTGAGTACATGCTATTTCCAGTTTCAAATATATTTTGAAGCTGATTACCAAATCAACTTTTCGACTCTTAATTGTTGACATTCGTAACAGAAAACACACTAATTATTGCTCAATCACACACCAGAAACAATAAGATCGCATCTTTTTAAACTGATTGTAATAACCATCTTCCTTTTATTTAGTGTGTGCTGTCACAATTGCTTGTCCTCAAGCACACTTCAAATTATTCAAAGCTTGAATTGAAATGTATGATTCTTCTGACAGAATCTTTCGTTTATCTAGTGTGGTATGTAAGTACTATTTGTGTGACATTGTGTGTCAGATTACAATATTTTACAAGGACATTACAAGTACCAGATCCCAGCAAGTTGTGGAATCATTTCAACACTGGCAACGAATGTACAACGAATGATTAAAATTTATATTTCACAGTTTTGTAGTGCTGATGGTTAATAATTTATGTAATAAATTCCCTCTTCAGTGTAGGAATTCCCTACTTGCATCTTACCGCCATTTTAGGCGAGATGGGATTAGGCGAGATGGGAATTCCCATCTCGCCTAAAATGGCGCACATTCTTATCTTCGAGACATCAGTGGCTGATAAACCGTTAGGCGAGATGGGAGGACACCATTTAATCGGTCCCCTGGATTACTTCTTCCTTTTTCATGCACCACAGATATATTTTTTCATCTAAGCTCCTGTGAGGATCCAAACTTACAATTTTCCACATTCCTTGTAACTGAAGACGCAGACATTAAACCCAATGGCTACAGTAGCTTGCCATATCGATTTATAATGATTTTCTATGAGACAAGTATGGATTGTCTTACTCAGATAACATGCTTCACAGGTAGGGCAATCTACCCAAACATTCACCCAGGGCCGGATTTACCTAGGGGTCGCAAATTTCACTGGGGTGACTTGACAAGGAAAAATTAGAAATCGCAATTTAAAACGCGAAACGAAAAAAACATTTAGAAACAACAGGGATTCCGCCAGAACTTTCAGTTTGGGAAGTGTAATGTCAAAATTTGGATTTTGTAAGTGGAGTACGGTTTCTAGCGATATTTAATTGTAAAAAATTAAAGTTTGTGGGTGACACCCCCACAGGGTGACTGGTCAACAAATATTAAGGACTATACAATGGGAGAACCAAATACCGTCAGCTTAGACCCTGGCGACTTCCTCTTACATAATTAACTTCAGGTACGTTAATTAACTTTAAAAATTGTGAAACAAACATTAGTACGAAAAATTGGAAATATTGTATATTCCTATTTTTGTTTTTGTACACACACTGTAAAAATAGGAGACACAACGTTCATCCAAAAAATGGAAGCAGCTGAGCTGCCTCCACTTTTTGGATTAACCTGCATTCAGTCAGTTTTCAGTTGAACGTTTTACTTTCTGTAAAATTTCAAAACACGTGTATATATACATATATATGACTATTCCAACGTATTTCATTCAAGCAGAGCATTTTTTAAAGTAGAAAAGAATAAAAGGTAATATTCCTTTAAAATTAAAATAATAAATAAGTTTA
>JAGDQP010011927.1:0-17804 GCA_022664845.1 Lepisma saccharinum
TCTCTAATTTTGACGTTTGCCATGCCACAGCTTCCTAAGGACATGAAGGCAGCTTTCTACTGCTTACCTGTCTGTCCTTATATACCCAGCCCGCTCCGCTGTTTTAAATGTCAGTATTATGGACACACCAGCACGTCATGTAACGTGACCTCTGCTGTATGTGCAATTTGCGGTACCAGTAGCCATGGTGCGGATCCTTGCACCTTACTGAATTGCTACGGTAAGCACATGGCCTGGTCGCGTGAATGTCCGATTTTTAAAGAGGAAAAGCGAATTCGGGAGCTGATGGTTCTAGAGAAAATATCTGCTGGTGATGCAAAACGTCGAGTAAGGGAATCTCAACGCACCCTTCCATCTGGTGCGTTTTCAAGAGTAGCAGCAAGAACACCAATTAAGACGGTTTCGGTTGGCACCCAGACAGTTAGTGTCAACACAAACAGAGTCTGATGTGCCTGTAGTCCCTCCGAAACCTGCCAGAAGCTCAGAGACTCCTCGGAATGTGCCGACACAGATTCAGGGACAAAAGACACCTGTGCAGAGGTCTACAACTCCACGAGCTAAGACTACTTTTAGCCCCAATAAAGTCTCAAAATTAGCACGAACTTCGCCTTTCGCGACAAGCATTAAGCACCTGACAAATGTTTTGGCTGCTCAATTAGCTCAGGAAGAGACTCCACATACTATCGATCAACCAAGTTCATCTCCGACCTCAGACACGAGTGAGGAAAATCTAATGGATACGGATTTTAATCTCGTGGGAAGGAAAGGGAAACCTAGATATAAACCTAAACTTAGACGGTGATATTTTTGTTGATCTTCATCCTGTTTTGCAGAGTTTTTATGATCTCTGTCTATTTGATATGATTATGCCCCTTAGTTGCTAAGTTTTATGCTGTATTATTGTTGTATTTTGTGAAGGCCCATTTACAGCCTTCCTGTTTTTAACGTGTTATACTAAAGACTCTATACATCTTTAATTTTTATTAATCGTTATACTGGCCATTTACACCAGTACGCTGTGTCTGAAGACCTTTTCCATCTTCAGCTTTTATATGATTTTACTACTTTAATTAATTACCAGCTAAGTTTTGACGTGACGAAGATAAGGGGCTTCCCTCGTATTGGGACGGGCGTAAGCCATCCATAAAATTCATTTTATCTTATCTTATCATGTGAAGTTGGTGCGGGGCTCATGAAGATTAGAATATTGTATACTTTTCAGGTGAAGGTGGATTATTGTTTCACCCATAATTATTATAATTTTCGGATGTGTACGAGGCCAGACAAGTAAGTACTATACACTGAGTCACAAATGATTTGCTGTTTTCAAAGTGAATCGTACCAAGTATTAAAAGGCGAAATATTTTAATTTTCATTACTGCCCTTTTTTTGCATGCCTCCTTACACGTTTGATTGCTTAAGAGGAATTAAAAAAACAAGAAACAGCGATGTTTAAACTAGAACGCACATATACTATATCAGGATTTCCACCTGGATTTTTGATAAGAGGTGTATTGCAAGGTTTTAGTGCGAGGGGCGTCAGATCAGTTATACATAGTTGTAGTATTTATGTTTTTTCAGAAGTGTATTAACTAATGCAGTTTTGGGAAATGTTTTGGGGTGTTAGAAAAATCCCCATACGATATTAGGAAACTTGTGCGATAGTGAATTACGTTTTATTAAAAAATGCTTCATGTAAAGTTAAGATATTTGATTACACTATTACTTGCTTGTTATAATACAGCTTATAACTGCTTTATTTCAAGGTTTGCTTTTCATCTCTGATTTATTTTCACATTTTTAGTTGATATCAACTTGATTTTCAAGTAGGGTGAGCGTGACTAACCGATTGACACGCCAGTGAACACTTTTTTTTCTTCTATTACATGCAGTGAATTAATATGAACCCTTATTCGTCCGTAATTACAAGGTAACCAATAAAGTTTTTACCGTTTTTGACGTCCCATTAATCATGCGCTCACAGAGGAAATGAAATGACGCACGTGCCCGCCAAGCGATCAAGGGTCAGGCATACAGGAACGGTGCTTACACACAGAATCATAGCGCGTCCAGTGTAAAAGAGAAATGGAGGTATCGAAGCAGTTTGTTCACGTGTGTTTGTTGTATGAATTTAAAGAGGGCCTGTCTTGTATGAATTTAAAGAGGGCCTGTCAGCTGCCGCATCAAGTCGCCGCATATGTCAGGCATTTGGTGAGAATACCGTGAACGAACGCACCGCCAGGTGTTGGTTCCAGAACTTCCGTTCGGGAGATGTGAGCCTTGCTGATGAACGTTGCAGTGGACGACCACATGTGTTGGATGACGAAACCCTGAAAGTAGACATCGAGGAGGACAGTGGTCTAACGTCTGATGAATTTGCAGAAAGGTTCCATGTTTCCGCTGAAACGTCAGACTGCACCTGCCTGGGATAGGGAAGTCATACAGGGTAAGCAAGTGGGTACCACACACATTGTCGGCAGCCAACAAGGAACAACAAGTGACAGCCTGTTTGCCCTTGCTCTCTCGGCACCTGAACACACCCTATTTGATCGCTTGCTAACTGATGACGAAAAGTGGATCCTCTATGACACTCTCAACCGTACCAGACGTTGGTTGTCGCCACGTGATCATGTTCCTTACACCTCAAGACCACCTCTAAACCCACGAAATGTTATGCTCTCTGTATAGTGGCCTTGTCGTCAAGTGTTGCATTACGAGCTCCTTCAACCTAGTTAGACCATTACTGCTGACCCCTACTCAGCAGTTGCAAAGGTTGCAAGCACGCAAGGCACCGTGCATTGCGGCAGAAAAAGCCGGCATTGGTGAATCGCAAGAGTGTGCTGTTCCTCAACGACACTGCCAAGCCACATGTGGCAAAGAGGACCCGGGGCACCCTTCAGCAACTTGGCTGGGAGACACTATGCCAATCACCATATTCACCGGATCTTGCGCCAACAGATTACCACCTGTTTCATTCCCTCGACAACCACCTCCGTGGGAGATCGCCAATAAGGGAGACTTGCGGAACGCACTCACGGACTTCTTGCTTCGAAAACCACCGACTTTACCAGGGTATGGTACAGCTGCAGGAAGTTGGCAAAAAGGTGTTGGATGCTGATGGAGCTTACTTCGAAACCTAAAGGTACGTACCGTCCACTGTATTGCTCTTTGTTTTAACGTTAGTTTCGCGTCTTTTACTTTGTCTGTTGTTGCAGCCAGTTACGTTGTTCGATTTTGCAACGACCGTCACTTGATTACGCTCTGCTACACCTACGAAGATCAGGGGCACAAATTTATACTGTTTGCACATGCAGTGGCGGATCAAACACCGCAGATTTAGCTTCACTGATGAAACTAATGCAGGCTAAAGTATACACTAATGCAGACAACTGTATCCACTCGAACAAATCTAAAGTATTTTAGTCTTGAGGTTTCTTTTGTCGAATGTTAAGTCTCGAACGGTTCTTAGTAAAGTTAAGTCCGAACCCATACTTTTTGAGGGTTGGGAGTGGCTTGTAGTTGTCAAGATAATTTGAGGGGTACAATTGTAGGATAAGTTACTCTCTTTTTCATGCTATCCTGAAATCATCGTGATCAACGTTGACATGAGTTGGATTATCGAATGTGTTATTTTCAATTAAATGAAGGTCTATGAATTGTATTTTAGAAAAAAAAAAATGCATTATTACGCAAGAGACTGAAATTTCACACAACTTACCTAGTCGATGTTTGAGGTAAAGCCGCCTCCAATCTTTCAATAAACACTAAAAACCCTTCGTTTCGTAAGTATTACCCACTTACTATATCATCAGAGGAATGAACGTTTGGGAAAACCTGAAGAATTATTGTAAAGCAGAAAAATGACTGGACGATACAACCTCTTTAAGCCGACAACAAAAAATTTTGACTAGCAAGTGGTCGTCTTACAATATAACATACTCCTGCTTCCACTCATTTGCCTACCTAATACAGTACATACTACTTAGGACGTGCATCCTTAAGACAAAAATAAAAACCTATGCAGATTAGAATACAACAGACACATGCAGTTTATTTTTGTTAGTTCATCCGTTGTCAAAGCTTGCTAAAGGCATCACTACTAACTGAGACTTTTAGGCAACTTTGACTCAAGCCGAATGAATGATGGTGAGAAAATTGGTGGAATGAAGTAATTGGGAGGAAACTGGATAATCCCGAGAAAACCCACGCGCACGGTGTTTGTCCACCACAAAGCCCACATCGCACGAGCCGGGATCGAACTGGACCCGACAGTATGAGCTTGGTATATTCCAACATAAAATTCACAGTAGAACAAGAAAACAATGGCTTCATGAATTGTTATAACAACATATTTTGCTCTAAATTTTGAAGCGAGATATTTATAATAAAAGCTGTTTTTGGCGCCATTTTTCATTTGTCTGTGGTGACGGCCAAAGCAGGGGTGTCAGAGGGGTGCAAAACTAATACGTTGTTAAGACACTTTTCTGAAGATAATAAAATTGGTTCCAGCCTTCCATTTTTTTTTTATTTACGCAGAAATGTAATAGCACTCAAAAGAAAATCTATATGTTAATTTCGTTTCTATGAATTCTTACAAGGTTATTACATAATTACCAATACATATACTAGATATTATTACTTGAATATACAATTTCTTTCCTTAAAGACATTTAAAATTGGTGCTTCAAAAGGAAATATGAACCTAAGTTGTCGGACAAGAAAATTAACATTGAGTTTTGCTGTTACAAAACGGTGTTGTGAAAAACTGCAGAACTATAAGCACCTCTAGCGCCTAACCGGTGCATCCTAGAATAAAAGTACGAATAACCTTCCTTGTAGAAACGCATTTTACTCTAAAATGCTTTTCAAGCGAGATATTAAAAAAAAAATGATTATGGCGCAATATTTGCGAAAGCAGGGGTAGCAGAGGGGTGCAAAACAAACGTTATTAAAGACCCTTTTCTAAAGATAATAAAATTTGTTCCAGCTTTCCACCATTTTTCCTTATTGGATGCTTTATAGGTTGGCCTATAAAGGCTATTCTGCCCACGAGGATTCTGTAATAGTGTTTATCAAGTCCCATGCTAATGCAACGAACAATACATTGGCACAACAGAAAGAGATGTTCAGGTTAGAATTAGTGAGCCCATTTAAGATGGAAAATAGTAAAATTCTAGCTCATAGTCTTCTTGTGTATCATGCTTATTTACAAGTTCACTACTTGTGCCGTCTGAAAATTTAAAGTATTTTTTCTTCTTCCGGTTAGTAAAAGGTTGACTGTAAGAGAAACTGAGGCGATATTCGATTCTTTTATACTTTGGAAGGCAGTACTTGCTTGAATCTGGGTGCGGTCCATCTTAAGCGTACAAGTAATGTATTTGCTGCAGTTATTTTGTGTGGAACGCTTTCAACATTTTGGCTACACAAAGAGTAGATAGATCTAACCCATATTCCAGTCCCAATGAGAAGTGAACTCGGGACTGCACATGTACAAGGTGTGACAATTAAGTTCGTAGACTCACCACCGTCTGCTGAGATGGTGTGACCACCAGGGTTGGCAAAAACCATGTTTTTTTTAATTTAAAAAAAACAGGGTTTTTTGGTTTAAATATTTTGCTGTATATATTTATAATATTACATATGAATAGAAATTAGTTTATTTCTCCTTTATGTCCTTATGCAGCAGCGGGGTTATGAAGCTACAGGTTTAAGTGGAATCCGAACCACTACTCGGTTTGAACCTGAGAGAAATTGTCCTCCACTTGGACTCAAACCCGGGACGCCTTGATTACAAATGAGATGAGTCTACCGACGTATCCACGGAAAACACCTGATAGGAATACGTGCTACTGATTTTGCATGCTTGTGAATTAAAATTATTGTCACCTTAGAAGAACAAAAAGATACACATGCACACGTGAAATCACTGTAAAGAGTTATACTAACTAACTAACTCGCTTACGGAGCTCGCAAGTTCATCGCCGCAGTAACAAGCGTTCGCCATTGGACTCTTTCCTAGGCAACATCAAGCTAGTTTTCATCACGAACGCCTACTTCTCGAGTTATACACATTATTAAAATAAATGGACAATTTCAAAAGAGTACAGATCTAATTTAGTCCAAACTAGTTCACTGAGTCAGAAATGCACAGACTTAATTTGCACATCAATGAGAGAAATGAATAAAGATAGTACGAATTATTTGAGTTCACTCTGGCTCTGAACCATCCATACATATACATACAGAAAATACTTTTGATTTCAATAAATTCGGTTCTTGCGGGGGTTTTATGAGGAAAAATCTTGTACTGATTTTCGGTGTATTTTATCAGTAATAAATATTATTAGAACAGAAGACTACTTAGAATTTTTGCTTTGATTGCAATTACATAATAATAATAATGTACGTCACTGGATGCAGTTAATGAATTTTGCCAACTTCTATATATTTAAGCAAAGTTAACTTTGGCCTCTCTATGAAAAAACAGGTATTCAGGCAAACAGAAAGATACAATTTGGTTTAGTTTCGTTTGTTTAGGCTTAACGTCCTTATGTAACAGCAAGGTTTTGAAGGACAAGACCTACTGCTTACAGTGACATCCGAACCACTACTCGGTTTGCACTTTAGAGAAACCCTGTAGCCCCATCGAGAATCGAACCCGGAACCCCTTGATTACAAGGCGAAATTGATATAAAATTAACGCAGATGGTTTAATATGTGGAATCGTCACCATGAAGTTCACACTGTTTGTGGCAATTTTGCTTTTTTTTTTTTGTTTAAACCATTTATTATTATAATTATTATTGAAAAACCACCTTGGTTTAAAACAGCCAACCCTGGTGACCACTGTACAAACAACTTAGTAAATTTTCATTACCTTGGTATAACAGTGTCTCACATCTGTGTTAGTGTCGACATATGACGGGAGTATTGCTGAATGGTGTGCATTATTGTTGTTGCGTGTGTGTTTGTTACATCGTGAAAATTGTGAGCTAAAATTAGAGCAACAAACTAAGATTTAATTTCTCGGTAAAGTGGGCAAGACTGAGTGTGAAATAAAGTCACGTTAGTTCACGCTTATGGAGATAATGGTATGAAGAGAACGGCAGTGTTTAAATGGATTAAACATTTTTGTTAGGGGAGATAATACATCACTGGTGAAAAGAGGTTAGGGCTGACAGAAACTAGCAGAACTGAGGAAATGATTGCAAAAATTCGTCGAATTGCAAAATGAATCGAATCATAGAAGACCATCGATAAAGAAACAGTTAGAAAATATTAACTAAAGATCTTGGCAATACAAGGTGTGTGCAAAAATGGTTCCACAACTCCGCTCAAACAGCATTGTTTGTAGCGGAGTTTTTAGCCAGGAAACAAATAACTGTATTGGAGCACACTACCTATTCACCTGAATTGACCCCCCAAAGGCTTCTTTCTTTACCCCGCTTCCCCCCCCCCAAAAAAAAAATATTAATGGAAGACATTTAGGACATCAAGGGTAATAGAACAACGACTCTGATGGGCATTCCAGAAACAAAGTTCCAAAATTGGTTTGAAGGTGGACTAGACGATGGCATCAGTGCATAGCTTCTCAAGGGGAGTATCTCGAAGGTGACCCTAGTGATATTCAGCAGTGAGGTATGTAGCACTTTTTTAGGCTGAGTCCACAAACTTAAATGTTAGACCTCGTATTATCATCATCGCTTGGCCATCTTCCAGCAATTTTTAAGTCATTAGTTTGGATGTATTAGTCACCTTTCTCGTCTTTCTGATGTGCTATTCATGATCCTCACCCTATTTGTGGAAATTCATGATCACGGTGAACTAAAGTAGAATGTGAGAGTCGCAGTGAGAAGGTTAAGAAGTTAGCGGTATTTTTCTGCTTTCATGCTTAAGTTGAACATATAGAAGTGATAGTGCAAGTGATTAAATGAAAGTAGTAGTTAATGTGAAAAAATAAATATGGAAAGAAAGAAAGAACACAATGTTGGTGTCAATTAATAGGTTCCCAGTGTATAGGGTTTATAGGTATATTTGGTAACATTGTACTGTTTTGTGCTGTATAATTTTGAATTGTTCACTTTAAATTTATGGACAGAAGTTAATTGATCACGAAAAAGCTTCAGTGGTAGGAGTGGCTGAGAAATGATTTATGAGATAGCTGAGCTGGAATATTCTGACTGTATATATTGCTGCCTTTTCGTGCGCTTAATGCTTAAAATTGTTAAACTACAAGATAAAAAGATCTAAATGTTTTGTGTAACGCACAATGCACACTATTTATTTTGTGATTCCCATACAAACCTGCGTGTTTTTCTCGACAAACCGTACAGACAGTCGTTTCCACCCGTGAGGCCAATGGAAAGAGAGCGAGCCGCCGTAGCTCAGTGGTAGAGCGTTGGCGTAGCATTCGGGAGGTCCTGGGTTCGATCCCAGCGCCCGACCATCCTGACTTAGGTTTTCCAGGTTTTTTCCTGTCACACCAGGCAATTGGCGGGATGGTATCTTCAACACAGACACCTTCCCGAATCCTTTCCCCTCCCGTATCCCGGCCTGAGCCTTATATGCCCAAAGGCCATAAATAAAAAAAATCAAATTCATGCCAATGGAAAGACCTGGTTGAGAAATGTATGTTGTTAACATCCAGAATATGTCAATATGGTAAGAGAGCTTTGATAGTCTTCAACTTTAAGTTTCTTGGGAAGTGTGTTGGAGTGTTAAGTGATTTTGACTTTTGAGGAAATATGGTGTAACTTTGGGATATTAAATTCTAGATATTTCTGTAAGTTATTCAGTATTGATCGTGCCAACAGTTATTGTTATCGTTATTAATATTATTTGTTCTTTCAGAAAATTCGTGTTTGTTTTATTTGAATAGCCCTTACCTATCAGCATTCGGTTCCCCTTCACTTTTTCGATTTTTGAGAATTATGGAAAGACAAAAGACATTATTACAATTTTGGGAAGTAGTCACGATGGTGCTTATCCAACCTTGTGATATATGAAGTAAAAAGTGTTTTAAAGAATTCATTTTTAGGTTGTGATACTTGACACTAACATATTATGACGTCATACGCTGGGCACAGTTTTATAAGCATACTTTTTAATTATAATATTTTGTTTCGTCTGTCCATAATTTTCAAAAATCGAAAAAATCAATGGAAGCCATGATTAAGAGTGTTAAGAACTCATTTCTGAAGGAGAAAAATGCTTATTTTTAATCGATGTTATTGTATATCTGATTCAAAATAAGTGAAGTCCGATTGTCAGGCAAAGAAAGCATACATGTTGTTAGAGTAAGAAATTAACAAATTTTAGTAATTTTCATTACGTGCATCTCCCAAACAGTGAAGAAGAAAAGTGAATTATATAAATTTATTCACAGAATTTGGACGAAAGGATAAGACGTAGTTTAATAAAAAACTTCGGTAAACTTTATTTTGTATGAACCATTTTAGTAACTTCTTACTTCGGCCCGTCACGATTAAATGAGTACAATGCTTTTAAATCCACAAACATCCATGCTTCAGGCGAGATTCGATGCCGCGACGTTGGAGACGCTGATCTAACGCCTCAGACTGCACGCTTACCTCTGTCAACACCTGGTTTAATGTGCTAAAACAAGGCAACTCGCTAACCAATGTTTAAAGAGATAGGGGCAGTCTCTTCCGACTAATTCTGTTTCTTTAACAGTGTATAGATAAGAATAGTGTTAAGTTAGAAAAAACTTGCTAGATAGCATCTAATGAATTTGAAACCAACCTTTCATGATTTTAATGCTAATTTTATATTAATTAATTAATTTGCCAATTTTGAAGCTCATTTTCTTTTCTTTCAGCTCAGCAGTTTGCGAAGATTTTTAAAAAAGATCATGCAAAACTCATTAGAATTTCTGGTTTCCACAAAGAAGAATTTGAAATGGAGAAAGGTGAAATAGTTAGACCTAAAGTTGATACTTAAAGATGTTTACATTTTCAGAAATAGCATAGTTGAAGTAGTAACATTTTGATTGTGATATTGCCTTATTAAAAACATGAACATAATGAAACAAAAGTGCGTTGTTTTGTGGATTTTTTTTTCTTTTTTTACGCGAAACGAAACATGCCAGCTGGCTTATGGGAAAGATCAAGAATATTTAGTATAGAAAGAAATACCTATATGGACGAGTATTCTAAAATGTACTGAATATTTATAATCTTTAGTTACTTAAAAATGTTATCCAATCAGAGTGAAGTTAATGGAGATTAAGGAAAAGAATTGTGAAATATATCCGTGTATGTTTACCATTGGATTCTGTTATGCAATTTCACACGTCAGAATCAAACATTGAGTACACGTTGATGTGATTTAAATCACCTACATTCGCAAATTGTCTGGAACTAAAATGGCGAAAAGTCACACATTAACCAATTCTCATATTCGTATTTTCAATCAAATAAATTTGTATAAAAGAATTAAAACTTACCATTTGGCGCGAATGGTGGGCAGTATAGCCAGTATGGATAATTCTGTATTACTTCTGGTTTACCTTAGAATTATGACTTTAAACATACTTTTTTATTAGTTAGAGCCATACACTTCACTTATCTTGCTTCTTTATTGTGATATTTTTCAGTTCGTCCTATGTGGAAAGGTTTATCTTGACGCTTATGCGTTACCGTCCTTTCTATGTTAAATTATTAGTGCATCCTTTAGAAACATTTTTGAGGGTGATTGGTATTTGATAAAACTTGCATTGTAGATATGCCGTCAATAGGAAATGGCATAGGCCACCACCGCATTGTAACTGCTGTTTATTGCGCCACAAAGGTGTTGAACACTCAAGAGCCTGAAAGTAATAGGTGAGATTTGAAGATACTTAATAGGTGAGATTTGAAGATACTTCGTGAGTGAACAGGACGATAATATAAGACCCTTAATTCAAACTAATTAATAGTGTGTTTGGAACTTGGAAAGACTGGCTAGTAATATGGTTTTGGAGTAAACAAAAATGTTCAAGATCCGGTTCCCTAAAATGGCCATTATTTGTAAGACTGGATTCTTGCCAAACGTAGTGGGCACATTGTCGTACATTTTTCATTGAAAGCTATCCACCTCTTCGTCTGGCAACATTGCTTTTAAAACACAAACATGTTCCCTTCGTAACAATAAATTTTCTTCTAACTGCTACTTTTTCTTAGTTTGTACACACTACTTCCCACTCCTTTTCTTTTCTACTTTAAACAGTGTATCTACTGTTTTAATACTCCGAGGAAGCGTTAGTATTAAAAAAACGGAAACGTTAGTTTCACACGTCTCGACTGGTCGTCAAGTATTAGGATTACAAGAAACAATGAAACATTAAGTAATGTAAATACATTCATAAGTAACCCTCGCGAAAAAGGGAAAAAGACTAATTTAATCATATAACATGTGAGTGTAAACTAACCATCAGCCGCCGCAAGAAATGGGATTTTTGGTTCGAATTTAATTTATACAGTTTACTTTTAGGGATTTTAGTATTGGAAATTGTGGGACTTTTCCTTATTTTGTTTTTCAGTCAAAATATGTGTATATTACTTGTTTAACGAAGAACTAAACATATTTGGTCGTTGATAATACTCCGATTTTCTTGTCTGTTTATGTACATATGTAAATGACACGGTACCAACAATAAAATATTATAGCTCTTAGTGTTCATATAATTCTTGTTAATTCAAACTACACACCCTACAAGCAGTGAAAATTTTATTTTATAGAGTTTTAAAGTATTGGTGTTAATACAGAAGTAGTGATAGAAACTATTAGCAGTGGTACTTTTTGTATATAAATATTCATATACAAGGACTTTTACTGCGAAACCTGTGTCAAGAAGAAAAACTGCGTAGTCACTAAATATTGATGTTTGTATTTCCTTTAAAATCATAATGCAATTGCATATTATACGAGCGGAAGGTCTATGGTACGGAAGATACGGCGACTCAGCAATAGGAATTAGTTTTCGTTTGGATTTTTACCAGCAAAAAAGCCCAGTAACAGTTTTTCTAGAGTATTTTTTACTTCAAGGAAACCGAGTTTCCATAGATGCAGAGAATTGATACCACATGGGTAAAGTCTGAGTCGATGGTAGCTTTCCAATAAGGGTAAAACATGTGACTAACGGTAAGTTTCATTAGGGTTTTATTATTATTAGTTTGGTTAACGCAAATAGATCATGTCATTGTAGCTTTAGTATATCTGATAATTAAGCTGTCTTCTTGGGACAGTTCTTTTCGGTTGACGGGATCTAACATTTCTCCAACAAGGTAGGGTCGCGAAGCGTGATTTGTCGAGAGCTTGATATCCTATTTAACACATCTACATCTATATAACACTTGTTATTAAAAGCTGTATGTACGATTTCAGATCACTTGTTTACAATACGTAAAAAGAATATGTTGAAGACCACTTTAATACTAAATTAAATTCACTTTCCTTTCTTTAGTAACTTTTATGGACTTAATTACTGATTCACAAACACATGCACTATATTCATGCAGACATTATTTCGACTTATAGAATCACTTATTAAAAGCTTAAAAAGCTAGTTGAACAATCCATTGTATTAATGTTTGGTCTCTCTACTTACTTCGCAATTTAAAATTGTCTAATTGTCATTCTTGCAACATTTTAAAATATCAAACTTCAAAAATAACATTATTAAAATTATTTAAAAGATTAAATTTCCAATAAATTAAAATATACACAAAACAACAATCAAACGTTTTCTCATAAATTAATTATGCATTTAAATAATTGTCTATGGTGTTTATGACAACCGTCATGACCCATTTCAAATATGGCCCGCCGTTGTTGAAAAAGAAGAAAATACCGAGAAGCATCAAGAATTTTTCTTTGATCGTGTTGTAATTTTCTCTTCTTTCGTCTAGAGCTCGCTATATTTGGAAAATGACCACTTAAAAAAACCGTTAAATTGGTACACATCACTGCTATTTCATTTCTCCTTTCTAATCTATTTTTCTTTATTTCAATTTTTTTCATTTACTTTCATTTCGTTTTCTTTATTTTATCGGAACCTGGTCTTCTATTGTATTAATTCTTAAACATGTAACGACTTTCAAATTAGCACTGCCCTTTATCTCAAGAATGGGTCATTTCATGTCAGATCATCCACGGCATGTCACCACACCATCTCAGATTTTGATCAAACTTCGTGTGGTTATAGAATTGCTGATGCTGATTCCAAAAATGTAAAGTATACTGAAATAGATGGTGGAGTTCAAAAGTTATGGAGTTTCAAAATTATGGCAAAAATTGCCCGAAACGTGTGCCTGACACCCATATTAAAATAAAGAAATAATAGCTTTGTTTGTATTCGTCCTAGATACTTCAGTTTTGTTTTATGGTATTCAGAATGAAATGAGCTATCGTCTAGAGTGAAATGTATACACCGCAGAGTAGCAGGTCAGGTACAGATTTCGCTTTTTGAAGAATTACAGAATTCCAAATTCAGCCTGGTATTTTACCACTATGCTTCATTCTGTAAAACAATAACCAGTTGACACTTTTGTATGCTTACAAAATAGGTACGCGCAACGCGTTCTGTTAACAAAAACATTTTTTTCATCCACTTCTTTTTGGCTCTTCATCATAGTTTTTGGTATGGTGCAAGTACATGTTACCAGTTATCTGTACAAGAATTTTTGTCACAACTAAAGGTGGGGCTAGACGTGAAATACCAGGCTAAATTCGGAATTCTGTAATTCTTCAAACACTGAAATTTGTACCTGACCTGCGGTGTATACATTTCACTCCAGACGGTAGCTCATTTCATTCTGAATACCAAAACAAAATTGAAGTATCTAGGACGAATACGAAAAAAATAATCTTTTTTTATTTTAATATGGATGTTTCGGGCAATTTTTGCCATAATTTTGAATCTCCATAATGTTTGAACACCACCACTCATTTCAGTACAATTTACATATTTGGCCTCAGCGTCAGAAATTCTATAACCATACGAAGTTTCAACAAAATCCAAGATGGTGTGGTGACATTTTCACTTTTTTTGTGGATGATTTGGCGTGGAATGACCCGAATATTCTTTGAAACTGCTTAACTAGTTGTTGCCGAAACTGACGAAAAAACCTGTTCTGACTCGATTCGTTTACATTGAATTTGATTGACGAATTTTTGTAGTATACCATAATTTGATCAAAATATTTAACAAATTCTGAGCCAGAATCACTTCATATGGGTAGCTTTTGCCTACAAACATATTAGTTCATATGGTTAGTTCCTCTGTGAATGGAAAATTGAGTGTCAACGTTCCTATCAATTCAGTTTTCCTTCCATCAACGGTATTTATGTGAAATGATTCCATGCTTGTGTTTATTCCAATAGATTGATTCTTTTGTTTTAATTTTTCCAAATATTCGACGCTCAAGGTTGCACAGCTGTTTCGTGTGTCAAATAAGGCTACCGCTTTGAGATCTTTAATTTTATTTTAATGCTATTTGAACTACCTTCATTTACTGCATTAACTGTACACTGAAAAGTTGCAGTTATTTTGAGGTATTGTAGGTACGAGGTCCCTTTTGTTTTTATCCTTAGTTTGAAGTTGACAATTTCGATAAATGTCCTCGATATGATCGTCATTCATATTGTTTACTTTAGATAACTGTAGATTACTTAATTGAAATTTTTCCCGAATCATTATGATCGTCCTCTTGTAACTGGCTTCCTGATTTGCTACAAACCTAGCTAATTCTATGATTCGTGTGAGATTTCGATTCGCAAGATTTCTTTTGGTGTCACAGGGTAACATATTACAGATTATGTTAATGACTACAATGTAATAGTGGTTTTGTTGATTTCTTCAATCAAAGCTCCCATCACCCAGTCAGTTTTACTGTCAGCAATCAGATTTGGCAGCTGCTAACAGCGTTGCTGCTATGGGAAGTCCAACAGCAGAGCCAGAGTTGTTTCTCTGTTGAGAATAATGTACTTCCCAGTTGCGTAGGGAATTGGCGACCTCATCGCAGGTCTACGAACCGCAACGTGATGCAAATCCATCACATAGCCCGAGCAGCAGACCATCGCAGCTCGTAATGGCGTAGGGAGTTGGCGACCGCATCGTCCAGTCGGCTTTTTCTGACTGTAATCAGCCGTAGCAACTAAACATCAACACTACTCGGAAGGAGGACAAGCAGGGAGGATTTCATTTGATTCACCTCATTTTACATTCACGGCTTCATCATTATTTCACCTCCTCTTCTGCTGTGACTTATTTCTTCCTGCAGTGAAAAAGGATGTATTTGCATTGACGATGGCCCCTGGTGTCAAGAGAAAGGGGGCGGAACCATTGGATAGCGCCTAGTTCTTAACGGCAGATTTTTTAGGATGGTCTAGCTCGTTGAGACTTAGAATACGAATCATCTTTGGTCTCGCCAACACTTTGTGGGAGTGGGTGTCCCAAGTATCCATCAGTCGGGAGTGCAAGTGATTTCGACGCCAAGCCATTTATGACTTCGCCTCGATTTTCAGCTTGCTGACAAGGGTAATGAGAGTGACCTGGCAGCCTCGTTTTCTCCTTCGAACGAAGATGGAGAAGTGTGGGCGTTTACAGCTTTCATTCACCATGACTCCACCACATCCTAAAAATAAGTCGCCTTCGCGAAAAGAGAAACAATAATAAGAGAATGAAGAGAAAGTCACTGATGTTAGTACGAAGGCCCGGAAGTGCATTTTATATGATCGGCTCTTATGCCGTTTCTGTCCGGCGTTAGTACCCCCCTTTTCTCTGGGTTGTCAGAGAAGGTTTCTAGCAAGCGGCGTCTGTAATTGTTGGCTCTAGTGCTGTTTCTGTAAGTCACGTACTTGTTCTGAGGAGGATTTTGCTTACAAAAATATGTAACGACCTCGAAGCTCCGTTCCATTGTATTTTATTTTAGATAGTTTTATTTCATTTATATTGAGCTTCAAAAGGGAAGGACTTTACTGTGCTGATCTCCGGATCATTAATACTCTTTGACCATGGTTTATTATTTTTCGAGCAAATGTATGTATTATAGTTTTCTTTATTCTGGCGTAAAATTTCTTTCTCTTGAACTACTTTTTGAAGCATCTTCCGTTTATTACCGATCAACTCTTTGCATAAATAGTGTCGTCCTTTATCATTGGTCGGGAATCAATGATTCATTTTAGTTGTGGTTCTTTTCTATTGGCAGATCTTCCCGCCAGAGTAAGGCTTTGCTCGTAAATAATTATTAATTTAATATCTTCCTTAATATTTCTGATTTCTTTACTTTTGGTAATTTGATCTTTTGTTTAGAGTGTTGAAATGTGAGAATTTTGGTCTTTCTGGTTAGAAATCAGAATCTGTTAACAGTGTTGTTTTGATGCGCATTTCGATCATCATTGAAAGGGGCGTGTCCTTGTTCGTTAGAAGACATCAACATCGCAAGTTATTAACACAGGCAACTGAACTTCAGTTTTCCAAAACCATGAAATCTTATTAAAAGTATTCGCGTTTAAAATTTTTTTCAGTTGCCTGACAGGTTTGAGTATAAATATCTAGTTTCAATCCAAAAAGGGTCATCTTCGCGGCTACCAAGTTAGCTGAGAAATAACAGTTTGAAATCTTGGAGCAAGTTTCGTCTCTTCGTGCATGCATCTTGTGACGTTAGTGAAGAAAGACATCTTGATTTTGTGAAATTATTTTTACTGCAATTTTAGACTCTTGAAACTAAATTTCCCTAACAATATTTGCTTTCGGTTGTCATTTAATACTCTGTTCGAGATGTATAATTTCTTGGTTTTAATTTTTTATATACAAGGTGTAATTCTCAGCATGCAAAGCTAAGCTGGTACGGTGAACATGGGCTCTTTGTATGTTTAAGTTGCTGCGCTATACAATATCTGTGACCCGTTAACGTATTTCTCCTTCACCATCTTATTACTTGAAAGATTCTCACATTTGAGATTTAGAATGTTTTTATTTAAACCTTTTAAATATGTTTTAGCTACTTCTGCAAAAATATGTTAATTTCCGAAAAAGCTCACTATAGTTTTTCCTTCGGTAAAGGTTTAATACCTACGTTTAGTGATAGCTGGTGTTATGTCGATCGTTGACATGTGAATTTTTTACCGTAGAATATTCGAATAACTGACACGATCGTAAGAATTGTTCTAAATTAAACATGTGTAAAGAATTTAAACCATTATTACATAATTTTGTTGCAACATTGAAATTTATTTGTTATGACAGATTAGGTGCATAGAGCTTCACTCTATCCGCCTTGTACTTGCCTTACTGTTTGAAACGTATTGGAAAAAGTGCTTTTAATGGAACTGACCCAATGTTAACTAAATTTTCATGTGGTGATCAATAAATTTTCGTATGGTGTTCAAGAAATGGTCAGAATTTCGAATTACTTATTATAACTGAGCTTATACGAAGTCATGTTCAGATAAAAAACAGTGATTTACAAATTATTTCGAAAAACAAGAATTTGGACGTGAATTGCTAAAAGTGAACTCGTTTTGTTAAACCTTATTTCTGTCCAACTGGTTTCAAATGTGCAGATACATTTCAAAGAACGAACAAATGGAATCGAAATAGTTTTTTTTTTCCTTCTCAAACCGAAACTACGATCTGTCGGGAATATTTTCTTTAAGTTATGTATTTTCCAATCTTGTCAGAAATTATTATTTTTTTTTCCAGAGTAAATTTTGTATTACATAACCTAGAGCAAAATGTTACTCTGGTGTTCGTAACTAAACCAAATATGTTACTTTATTGAAATGAACTATGAGTAAAAAGG
>JAGDQP010011927.1:22804-34301 GCA_022664845.1 Lepisma saccharinum
ACCGTGACAGGGCTTTTGAACCTGTGGATCTCTTTGGATGTAATTGTCGCGTTTTGCTTACCAAATGACGACCAGTGATTTCAGGACTTACGATTCTGCTGATCTTCGGATTGGTGCAGGGTGTTTCTTACACATTGAAGAAGGTCGCATTTTCATAGTAGCTACCGTTCTTAATTACTATGCTTGTGGAATGTCCTAGTACTGGAGAGCATGCGATGATTGATAATGAGAGTTTTTTTTAAGAGATCATCGTTACCCACTAGTGTGATGAGTAGCTGTTGTTTGTGTGTTTGATTAAATATTGTGGCAAGTAACACGTTCATTAGCTTGCGTGAGGTTCTCTAAAAAAAAACTTTGAAAAAGTGAAAAGTATAAAAATATAATGAAGATATTTATTCATTTAATTTGAGGGATAAGTTAGAGGATTGGCTATAGTATGGCGTAGCTGGACATATTGGCAGACCCATGTTGCCATATGTTTTGGTATATTTATAGTAGTAATACTATTAAGTGACAAGTAGATAGTAAACCTTACTTGTTTAAAGTGTGAATTTGTGTAGTGTGGAATTCTGTGTTTTCAAGCGAAATATCAGGGTCTAACGATCGTGTAGTTCGTGAGACGAACGCGCGCGAGAAATTCCGTGCTATGGACGAAAACGATGAAACAGTGTACTGTTGTCAATCTAAAAGCGAAGATGGTCATTGGTATCATCTTAGTTGTGCGCAAATAGCACCATACTTGTACCACACTCTGAAAAGAGAAGATAGACCCTGGTACTGTTCCGAATGTGTGGAATCTTGTCCAGAAATCGAAAACGGTGATTCAGTGACCAGGCGGATGAACCGACTGCTGTCACTGGCCTTGACTGGTATTAGTACTAAACTGGATAATACTAGTTACAAACTTGAAGGTACGGAGACTTAACTAGTCAGTCAACTAGAAAGTACTGAAGCAAAATACTCAATACTGAAAGTACTCAATACAAAATTAATTGAGATGGAAAGAGGAAGTCAAACGTTTCGAGGTTCCATTGAGACTTCAGTCAATAATTTGACTACCGAAATGTCAGCGGTTAAGCTAACAGTTGATGAGCTGACTAAGATAAAATGAATTTTATGGGCGGTAACAGCACTATGGATGATGAACTTACTAAAAGAACTGATGAGTTGTCTGGTGCGGTGCATTCACAGATCGAAGAAGTTAATTCCACTTGTGAGACCAGAACGAAAGAACTCAATTCTGAGTTACGTTTGCTGCGTGATGAAGTAAACTCTCTGCGGATTGAGCTTTCTAATCAATCGAGTGGTAGAAATATAGTTAAACAATGTCGAACTGAAGTCACGAAAAGTCCAAATAGCTTATCGTGGCCTAATGTCATCTCGACGGGGGTTGATGTAGGTACTATTTGTACTACAACTGTTACTTCTGCGCGTGTCACTGGTGCTCAAGTTTGTACCACCAGTAGTTCATGTTGGACTTTCGGGACTTCAGTTCAGAGCTGTTAGTAAAATGTACAGAGACTTAAATGATAAGCCTGATGAAGTAGAGCTGATTCAGATACTTCTAGAGTCTCTACCTGTTTCCATTAGTAGGATTATGCGGTTGTTACGACCTACTTCGGTCGAGCAACTCATTGATAATTTGAACATGTGGGAACAGTCCGACATTAAGAAAGTGGATTTGGATATTAGTTCTCTGGAACCTGTAGGAGTCAGTAGTAAGAAACGGAAACTTCCAGGTTCAATAGAAGGCTCTAATAAAGAAGCTAAGAAAAAGTACACGGTGAGAAATGTGAAAGCTTCACTTGAAGCCGATACTCAAACTGAAAACGTTTACAATAGGAACAATAATAGTAATAAGTTCAAAGGTAATAAATTTGACAATCGGAATGGACGTGGTAATAATTATAATAATAGTAACAATAAAAACAATAGTAACAGAAGAAATTGGAGAGATAGGAACTCGAATAATGAAAATAACACAGAAATCGTAGTGGCCCTCCGAATAATGAGGTTAATTCGAGTGTTAGATCAGGTGACCGGGGTGGCCATCAGTCTCGCTACAATGTTGGTAATTCCGAAACCATAAATACTAATAACAGTAATAGTAATCCACTTTCAAGTTCTTCTCAGTTGTTTTTCCATTGTCAATGTAGTACTACTACTACCTCGACCAATTCACAGGTGCCAGGTGCTGGTAATAGGACAGGTAATTATGGAATGCCTGGTGGGAGAACCAACACTAGCGTCCGGACGTGGCAGAGTGGGCAAACATGAACCTAGAACTGGAAGGAAGTCCACTGCATTTCGTTACCGGTCATGGGCCTTACCGTCAGAGGCTGAAGGATTTAAAACTAGTTGAAGATAATATGTGCCGCGTCTGCAGGGCGATTGCTTCCCCGGACCACGTGGTCCTCAGATGTAGAGAAACTGGTTAGAGACCAAAGAGCCCTCCTGAGGGGAGAGACCCGTCACAGAGGTTCTGAGAAGACCAGAACTAGTGACGGTCCTCCGGGAGACGGCAGATAGTGTCTGCATTTTATAGGAAAAGATACCTGGCCGGGAGGCGCGCTCTGGGGCGTTGCAATCCGTAAAATATCTCATCAAGTAAAATACAGTATAAAACGTCTGTTACTAAAAGTAATATATCGAGAAAGAAAATAACCTTCAAGAAAAATGAAAACATCAGCATCAATGAGGAGTTGCTGGAGCTCCAGCAACAAAGAGTGCCTCGCCGCCTGGAACTCCGGTGAGAGAGACTCGATTAATGTGAAAGTGTGTATATGGTGGAGGGAACCAGGCTTGACGATAGAGTTATATTTAGTGGAACAAACAACGAATAAACAAACAGTCCGCGACTAGAGATCAAACAGTGCTTATAATATCCTCGTGTGAATGTGTATGAAGAATATGGGGAGCAGAGAAGAATGAAAGGAGAGTGCGGTGAACCACCAGGAAGCAGGACTTTCCAAAAAAGGAAGAAAGGAACTATAATCTTCATCTCCCTGCAATGGCTCAATAATGTGAACGAAGAAGGAAGGAAGGCCAACCCTGTGACGAGACGAGGATGCAGCCCAGAGGGAAGACACAATACCCAAGGAATGCAGAATCTATTTTTTTTTTAATTCTGATCTCGTTACAGGGGAAGCAGTAGTAGAAGAAGAAGCCAAACTCAAGTTTATGTTGTGTCGTCCTGTTTTTTGTCTTGTCTATCTTTGTGCTGCATGTGTTTCGTATAAAAATAAAATAAAATAGTTCCATCAGATTAGGAACATAGACCAGGAGAACATTCTGGATGCCTGGTCGTAAGTCCATCCCGAAACACCAGTTGTCTCAACCGGTGGAAGATACGAAATTCTTGGAATGCCGGAATTCCGGCAATCCAGTAATCTCTAAGGATAAGCCTGCCCTAGGCTGAGAAGTACAAATATGTGCGTGATGCACGTCGTTGAAAGTGCACAACTCAACCTGTGCAATGGATGCAAAGAGGCAGGGGTGGTAAGGCCTCCCCCCCCAAAAAAAAATTCATCTTTGATCAGTTCCATGTTTTGGATGATTACTTCCATTTCCTTAATCCTAAGGCTTCCAGTAACTGCATCCTCTTTAAGATCTCTTATTGTTTTTTCAAGTTTGTCAGTTTCGTTATCACGTTCCTCCACTTTTACTTGCCATTGTGCAAATCTGATCTCAAACTTCCTAAGTCTGGCATTTTCCCTTTCCAGTTTTTACTGATTTCTAACTCCTCGATCCTTCCTTCCAGGTATGCTTGTCTTATTTTCAGATCTTCAGTTTCCTTCTCTTAGTTCCATCGTTTGCTTGCTCCTTCTCTTGGTTCCGTCTTTTGCTTGCTTTCTCCTCTTCAGGGGATCTTTGCCTCTTCTTGTTTCCTTCTTCCTCATGCGTACCCGGTGTTCCAGATCCTCCAGGGACTACGTCCATTTCCTCTTGGTCCACGGGCCCTTTTATTGTAGATCTCAACAAGCTAGGGGTCACCTCTCGGTTTATGTTTTCCCATCCAGCGTTCACTTGCTCGACTACTGTTTTCCTTTGCGCTCCTTGGCTTGCTCACGTTAATTTCTTCATCCTTCTCCATCCACTTTTGTCGGTAAGGGTTGTTTGGATCTATATCCGCGCCGTCGGTTGCATTCCTCCATTCGAGTTCGAATTCCGTCAAACCCGCACGGCTAACGTCGGTATACTCGAATTTTCTCCACATTTCGCAAATATCGATTTCGCACTAGCTCACTATCACTTACTACTGAGGTACAAAGATGGCATCCCCAGATCCGGGCACACAACACCCGAGAAGCCAAAGATATCTCGCAGGGAAAAGGGGTAAGAAAATAAAAAAACAACAAAAAGGAGGGTGACATTTGTTGTTCTTTTAGGGGTCAGCAACCACCCCCACAATTGGGGTGAGGGGGTCAACACCCTCCTACGTGACGTCAATGACCTCCCAAAATATAATGCACCCATCTCCAACGGCCCCAGAGATACGGACCACTTAGCCCTCCATTGTCTATATACTAGCACACACACCAAAGAACTTAGTCAAATGGTGAATGTTTACTTGGTGGACTTACAGAAATTTTCTCTTGATAATAGTAAGGGTCACCGGATACACTTGCACAATCAGCTCGGTCCATGTGACTTCTATAGCTATACGTGGAAGGTGTCTTTTTAGCTCCATAAGGAATACATTGAAAATTCGGAAGTCCAATATCTTCTACAGAAAAAAAAATCCCACATGCATGAAAGTTCCACAAGATGTTCCTGTTGACTTTATGAAAAGGTTTATCTACTTACAAGTAATGTCCTCTTAGTTTCTCCCTAAATTTTTCTCCACTTTTGCAGGAACACGCACGTCCTACCACTATCACAGTCACTAAAGTCCGGTTCCTGCTCATGCCATGTGGGCTTTGTAGTGGACAAACACCGTGTGCGTGGGTTTTCTCGGGGTGCTCCCGTTTCCTCCCACTTTCTTCATTCCACTAATTCATCCCATCATCATCCATACGGCCTGAGCCATAGTTGCCTAAGGGCCTTAAATTAATTAATTAATTCAAGTCCGGCTGTGAATTATATATATCTCATCTCCTCGGTTATCTGTAGCTGTGCTTCCAAACCGGATGTGTCTCGGTATTTTTTTCAAGCGAATGTGTCTGTCGCCGTGCTTTTCAAACCGGAAGTGCCCTGCCTCTTCCTCTTCCACACAAAAAGCACCCAGTCCCCTTGCAGAACCACCATTACCTACTCCCACAACTCAACCAGCCAGTAATAAAAAACAATCTGAACTCACGACCCAGTCCTCAGAAATACCGGACCGGCCGGGAAATTCCACTGCTACCTCCGTCGTAAATCTGAATCTGACATCCTCATTAATGTCTGACCTTTTCTCCCTCCAAGTCGTACAACCACTTCCTGTTGTTAAAAGATATAATAATTTCCGAGGCCCACGGACGAAGATAGTGCTATTTTGGGCCAAAAATCCACTTATTCCAGACACACCTTCCAATAAACTCCATACTAGCCTTGAATGTTTCCGTCTTCCCTCAAACATGGACTCACCTCTACTTCCTAGCAACCATCCTCTCGAACGTTACATCTCCTCTATTATATCTCCCAGCACCAGTAGTAATTTCTCACATTAATGACCAAATAACCTAATCCATAGCCAACGCAAAGCCCGTGCGCTACGCGCGAACCATGCTATAATGGTCCTCCCAGCTGACAAGCGGTCCACTACAGTAGTCTTAGACAAAGCTGAATACCTCCAGGACGATTACCGTCAACTATCCGATCCCAGCACCTACAAGCCCACCGCCACAGACCTAACCTACACCCACCAACAGAAAAATTCCGATTTCATTACCACTAATGGTCCTCGTGAGGGCATATCTGATATGTCCATAAAAAAAAAAGTACCTAACTCTGAACAGTCTACGTACCCCGACCTTTTACCGAAGATACACAAACCAGGTAACCCAGGCATACCCACTGTAGCCAGCTGTAATTTCCCTACTGAAGGCAATTCTGCTCTCGTTGACTCCTTCCTTCAACCACATGTTCAAGCGCTGCCTGCCTACATACGCGACACCTACCACTTCTTAGAAATCATCTGTCAATTACCGCCTCTTCCTGATAACATACTGCTTTGTACCATAGTTGTTACTTCCTTATATACCAACATTCCTCATGCCCATGGTTTAGTAGCTATGGAATTCTTCCTTAAGCAGACCCCCAAACCTCATATCCCAACCACAGATTTCCTTCTTAACCTGGCCAACCTAGTTCTAACATGTAACAACTTCACCGTTGACGACAATATATGCATGAGACCCAGATATAGGACCTGCTCCATTTTCATCACTTCCCCCACAATCACTATTAATACTACTAGTGGTACACCCTAAATCCCAAGGGTACATGCCACACCTCTAATGTAATATACATCCTAACCTGCAAGTTCTGTGATGCCTTTTATGTGGGGAAAACAGATAGTGCTCTGAACCTTCATATTAACAACCATCGCCACTTTTGTACTGTTAACAAACCGGCTGCCGCAGTCTCCTTATACACAGAGTCTCAACACCAATTTTGATTTATCTTTCCTGGTTGCCATAATATCAGTTTTTTCCCTACGATCAGCACCTCAACACGCCCTCTGTGGGAGGGCGCCTTTATTCATGGTTTGAGCGCGAAAATAAAACCTGGCCTTAACTTTCAATAACTCTAAACCTCCAGTTTCCTCTGCATTTTCAACACATTTCCTTCCAGGATCCCATCCCGAATTTACACGCTGTACAGTTATCAGTTGTTACAAGCTTATGAAATCCACGCGCTATACAGCAGTCAATTGTTCTCCAAGCTTGATGCGTCGTCTGTTACGTGTCGCCACTTTCTCTTTAACCTTGTGTTTATTCTACACGTGCAAGTCATTTTCTCCTCTATACATAATTATGAACCTACAATGGGCTCGAAATATAGAAGTAAGCTTTGTATATTTGTGTTCTACTACGGAACAAATAAGCTATAAGTAAATTTCTTCCTTCTTATCATAAATTTACCTTTATATATATATAAGCTGGTAAAAAAAAGGTACTTTTTAGAATACCAAGACCAGTGTACAGGAGCTTCATAAACAAAAGAAAAGCGGTTACGTTTCGCAAAAGCGTTTTCACATAGTAGGAGAGAAAATTGACAGAGCGAGACTTTGGCTATATATAAGGTGGTAGAAAAAAAAGGATAGTAGAATGTTGAGGAACTTCAGAAACACCATACAAAGGCGGCAACGTTTCGCGTTTTCACATGGCAGGAGAGAAAAGACAGAGCGGACTGGTGCGAGACTTGGGCTAAGACGCTATGTTGCCACCTCAGCAGATTTATATATATTTAGAATCAGTATAAAAAGCTGAGCTTGTGTCTCAAAGATTAGTTACCATTGACCAGTGGTTGGAGAGAAATTGGCGGAAAAAGTAATAGCATTGTTTGTAGGACAGACACCACTTCTGAATATCTGGTGCTAGTTTACAGTCAATGCTGCGCACTACGGTGATAGGTAGTAAAATGACACTGATAGCCGCACGTCCCCACACTCATACTCACCAGAGATCTACACTGCTACAAGTGTAAATAGAATCGCAAACGAGTACTTTGTGTAAAGTTATTCAGGAGTCATATAGTCTGACAAGTCTAGTCAATTTTAATCAGGTATCTGTATCACCACCTGGATAGTTATAGGCATAACGATGTGCGGATGTCAGTGATATCACCGTAGTGGGCGGCATTGAATGTAAAATAGCGCCAGATATTCATAAGTGGTTTAACACAAACAATGCTATTACTAACTTTTTCCGCCAATTTCTCTTCAACCACTGGCACCTAAGCTTTGACACACAAACTCAAGTTTTTTTTTATGCTCATTATAATTATAGATCTTTTCTATATCTGAGTGTCCACTTTCTTGTGATTTTTAGTTTAGTCTGTGCCAGTTGTTTCTTCCAACTAATGTAGACTTGTAGAACACATCGTCACCTTGAAACCAGAAGGTTCTATGCCCACTTCAGCTACTTTTGAGGAAAACTAGTTTTAAAGTTTGAAGTTCCATTTAAAGTCTATATAAATTCATTACATTTCTAGCCACTTGGTCGTTTTATTTTTAGGGTTGATGCCCCTCAGTACAAGGTTTTTGACTGCAGTGTTAACTCCATTTTGTCAAAAAGTGGACATAGTACCTTCTGGTTCCAAAGTGACGACATACCCACACAAGGAACGCCACTCCTTTCACATGTCTCTCATTAGATGATGATATATGCTGTAGCGAAATTGTCTTGTTACTGGATTATTCGCATTTTGCAAATACATAAATTCTGAGTGAATAAACCAGAAAGGCTGCATTGTCAAATATTTTTGTGGTAGTGCTACACAAATAGTTTGCTGAGAATTATATAAGGTTTCAACTACATAGGATTTTAATGTTCGATAGAATCTTATAATTTTCAGCTGACGAAATGGCTAATGAACGTGCTCTATCACCAAGAACCCATTACACTGAGTAAATGAACACAAACAGTAATGCCCTAACAAATAATATAACTCTTAATTGAAAGGTCATTATCTTGATTACTAGTCATTTCTCAACTGGCTCTCATATTTTACTTGTCAGCTATTAAAAAAAAAAAAATACTTGTATTAATTAGTTTGGAAAAAGTTACTTTAGTGGCTATATTATAAAATTAGAGGACTTTTAGTAACCATCGGCAAAAAGAAAGTAACCTTTAGTTGAAATAGTAATCCATTGGGAGTTTTGTTGTGTCAAATCCACGATTTCGAACCTGATCCAAAAGTATTTTAATTATTCGGACATTATCAAAATCGAAGGGACCTCTGTTTAAGAATATCGATCCAACCCTAGCCGTTAGAATTTCCACCACATGAACGCAATATAGTGCAGCAGTACAGAATATAGTATACACACGAAAGCATATTAATGTCGAACATCGATAATGCTCTAAAGTATATCTTTTAGAATTGAACCAAAGTTGTAAGATAAAATGACAATTCAATCCAGAGAGATACACCACCACTGCGAGCCCCCGACACACATCAAGAATTATAAACTTCAGAAACAAATCTAGATTTCACAAAACTTAGTTTCTGCATTCACAGTTTCATGGTATCCTGTGTAACAGTCGTTTTCAACCTATTGTTCGGGAGCACCAAGGTGCTCTTTTAATGACATTTGATGCTCTCGTCATGGAAGAAAGTAATCATCATTCGAGGAAACTGTCACGTAAAATGCTGGAACAAAGTACCAGAGTGGGGAACTGTCGATAATTTTTGGGTTTTACCGCTCTCAGGTACATCTACGGGTCAAGACACTTGCTTTACTATTTCCAACTTCCTAATATCCACTGATATCAACATAGCAAAGCTCGTGTATGTCGTAACAGATAATGCCCCCATCAATGGTGGGTACAAAGGATTTGCCATTCTTCTGAGACATTATAAACGCTTTCATTGGTTCATTCATACTGAACACCTAGCTAGTTATTTGAAATCCTCTCCTGAAATAAGTTTCTTATAAAACCGCTCAACAAACGTCTGCTGAAAGTCTTCTTGCATGAAGAACTAATCCTTCATATGGACATTAAGTTACGGTGATGCTGTTACAAAGGTGTATAGTGTGTTCGAAAAAAAAATCGCACATTTTTTCAAGTGATTTTGCAACCAATTTTTAGAATGGCCATTTTTGTTTTCACCGTCCTTATATAACAATTTGATTGTGTGCATCAGATGAAAATATATATAGTTTTTTTTTTAATTTTAACTCTACGGTTTCTCGTTATGTAGAAATGTAGCATGAAACACTGGGGAATTCTACCTCATACGTCATTCAACGAAACTCGTCTTCTGATTGGTCTGACGTAAGAAATTTGTAGTAGTTCACTAGGTATAATGTTTCTCCCTATGTACGTTTCTTTTGAAGACAAAACACATGAAAAAATATTCACATTATCACTTAACGAAATAACTGATATACAAGCCTACGATATGTTCAAATCTGACACTTGAACAAGTTAAAACAGCAAATACCTATCTTTAACAGCAGAAATGGCTGAAATGTATGACATGGTATTGTCTCAATTTATAATGCTCTTCTTATCACTATTTTGTCAGATTTGCTGTGTTGTCCTTGTGACGTAACTCGCTAACGCTTAAGACTTTTTTTTTTTTTAACCTTTTTTCTTTCACCGGAGGGAGATCGAATCCCTATCAAGAAACATGTTTGTTTTCACTTTTACGAAAATGAATAGTAACTTCAGTAGAATAGTTTCAACTTACATTTTTGTTTCTTACATGCTTTTTTTTTCTACATATTAAAGCTTTATTACTCAACGCCAGTCTCTCGCCGTTCCAACTCAACAGAGTTCAATAGAAAGCTAATAGAGGGCAGTCATGAGACCCATTGCTGAAGGAAAACAATACGCGAAGTTTACATCAAATAGTGATAAATTTATCGCAAGTTGGGAAAGTGTATATTTCTTATGTTGTCCTTTTCTTTATTTGTAATTTGTGTGCTCAAAATTCGTTGCAACGTGTCACGCCACCGTATACATTAAAAACTTCGTAAAATAATGAATGTAAAGACTTGTTAAATTGCAGAGTACGGTACCTTGAATCTATCGCTAATCTTCGCGGTTTAAATTCGATTCAAATATAAGTTGTGAAACCAGGTTTAATGCGGTGGTTAATACGATTCAAGGGGGATACGAATTTAAACCTAAATTCAATAGATAGTGAATACGAGCGACCAAAACTTACACAGCTGATGCTATTTACATACCTCCACATTGCACGCAGCTGAGAGTTTTTCATTCCTCCGCAAGGTAACTATATTGTGTTAGAGAAACTACAAACGCGTCACGCTCGGAACTTGATAAGTGTAAAGATACATAACCGAACCTGACCTTACCTAACTTCCGCTAACCCATGGTCACTAAAAATGCAAGAAGAATAAATATGAACAGATAGAAATGTATTTTGAAAGAAAGAAAAAAAAATAACTAAAAAAAAGTCTTGCTGCCGTCGGGATTCGAACCCGGGTTCTTTCACTCAACAAGCCGACGCCTTAACGACTCATCCACGGTAACACAATACAAATGGTGATCAGGATATTGTATTTACATTACACGTATGTTACGTAACAACGCTATGAGATTTCATTGGCGCGCGTGGATGACATGGCCTCGCTTCATATTCCGATCAAAATAGCACTCTAAGAAAAATTTATTGACGTGATATTGAACAAAGGAAGTATGCACCAGTTACACAGTTTCTTTACATCTATTTAAGCTATCGGTTCTTAGCAATACAAACTAACCAACTACAGCCTGTATCTCAATGACAAGCAGTTCCTGATAGCTTACGTCATAACATGGCGGCGGTTGATTTAAGCGCACGACTGGAAATGTTTGGAAACAAGGCTTGATATCTT
>JAGDQP010011927.1:34701-51654 GCA_022664845.1 Lepisma saccharinum
AGTTGAGGATTATTTCTAGATTAATATTGCTTTCATAAGAGATCTTTTTCAGCATATGAAAGAACTTAATAATACAAAAAAAAAAAAAAAAATCAGGGTGAACAAAACGATTTGGGAAATGAAAGAAATTATATTTTCCTTTCGGTTAAAATTAGAATGAACAGGAAAATTTCCCAGAACTTGTAAACTTGAGACTAGACAGAGCCCGGTAAGACTGTCCAGGAAATAATTCTAGATCGTTTGAACGAGTTTGATATACAGTTGACTCCCGATTTACTGTGGTAATAGAGGGGAAGATATCCATGGTTAATCCAAAGGCAGGGGGAAAAACGAGTAACATAAATAATCACTGAATAATGAATAGAAAAATGCTACATGGCAATTTACCTGTACAGTATTTTCAGAAAGTTCTTTAATGTAGTTTCAAATCAACAAACAAAAAAGACCTGAAAAGTCCTTGTCAACTCGAATCTTATTGTCAAATTCCATATTTGCTCTTTCTCTCTAGCATGCCTGCTGATGATTCTTGCGATCCATGTAAATCTTTTTTAACGAGCACGGGTTAAGCTGCCCCCAGTAAATCGGGAGTCGACTGTACGTTTTTGTATTTTGAAAGAACATGAACAGTTATTTAATAAGGTGTATATCCCCTTTCAATTCAGTGTTGACTTAATTAGCCAAATCAAGATTATTCAAAAGAATAATACGACAGCTCGTGCAGAACTTGAATGGATAAATCTCTAGTTCTTCTTAGCACCAAAATATTTCTTTGAAAAGGAGAAATTCATTACATTTTGGAAAGCAGAAAGTAGAAAACGCTTTCCCATACTGCAGAGGTTTCTCTCAAGTGTTTTGCTATGTTCATGGCGACCTACCTGTGTAAAAAAGCTTTTTCACTTATGAAATAACTAAAGATTAAAGCACCAACACGACTGATACAAACGGCTTCTTTGGGCATCACTGAAATTCTAAGTAAAGCTCAATGATCTCATTAACCTGGTAAGTTTTAAAAAGGTATCTATGGAAATTTAAACATATTCGGTTTCATGGTGCTCGCACAATTAGTCTTACATGTGGGCGGTGCTCATATTATTATTATTTTTTAAGTACTGTATAACATTGATTTTAAAATACTAAACAACGATGTATGTATGTTCGTGGCTACAAAATGTCTAATATCAGCACCACCAGCTCACTTTCCATAAGAACCTTCGGGGCACGGAAGTACTCACCATCGTATGCCATTTCTACGTTAATATAGCTTAAAAAAAAATGAAGAGGACGAGTTATTGTATGAACTACTTTAGCAAAGGACACACGATTAATAATAATAATATAAGTTTATTGTGTACAGAAATATATTAACGTTATAAATCACCTATAAATATAACTCTTATTCACATTTTCCTAATTTATATCACATGGTTTCTTTTATTTATAATTTTCTCTAATATAGGTATATAAAACAGGACTAAAAGAAAGTATAAAATATTTCTTGTAACATCGCCTTCTTTCTCTTTGAAACTTGAATCCTTCACAGCCATTTGTAACTGAAAGACAGTCCAACAATTAATTTGTGATTTACATTCACACTTTGGTTTCCATATGCTGTGAAAGAGCTGCTTCTTTTAAAATCTCTGTTGTCTCACCTTCTGCGCCTTCCATCTGTCCCTGAGCGGCTAAATGTCCCTCCATCTGACACAGAAGCGCAGACCTGTAACAGAATAGAGCTTTCAACTCGAAGCGAATACATCTGAAAAGAAATACATACAAACAACTGGGCAAATATTCACTCAATAACTAAATCGCAGACGTATTTGCATGTTGTCTAAAAATATTTTTTTTACAGCATTTCAGTAAATGATAAAAATTCATTTCCGCTATTCCAAATACATCATTTCACTACACCAGCGTCCCGCAATTTGTGGTCTTTGAGTCCTCCTTTTGTGGTCTCAAGAGGATTGCGCATCGCATAGTAAAGTTGAGAATCAGAATCATATCGTCTAGACCAATAAAAATACGATGACTTCAAAATTGGTGAATTACAAGCTCGCTTGTTCGCGTGACGATAAGCGTGCGCTTACTTTGCACTATTCGCGAGTAACAGGTCTTTTGTGGGTGAAATATACAATAAAAGAAGAACTGATACGATACACATTCCATTCTGAAAAATAAATGGCTTGTAGAGCTATTGTTGTTATGGTTATCATTATATTATTGATAGTCTTCTGATTGTAAAATATTATTGATAAGTCTTCAATTATTAAACAAAGTGATAACCTGTGTGTTTTTTCCAGCTATTATAAAATTATGAGGATATTAATTAGTACTGGAAAATATTAGTATACCGGTTAACAGATAACTTTAAAAAATACATACAAATTGCTTTCGTAAAGCGCAAGAGTAGGGAGGTCCGCAGAACTTCCCAACGAATAAAATTGGTCCGCACTTGAAAATAATTTGCGGAACGATGTTTTAATTAATTTGCAGGAATCAAAAGTACTTTTTTTTTAGTTTGATTCTTGCTATCTCACTATCACAGCTTTTTCATGTTATATACAACGCCCAATAAACACACGGACAATTTACAGTTATGCAAAGAGGTACAGAAGCTAGCTGGAACAAATACCAAAACTACACGAATACACTGGGAATCCTGAACACGAGGGAGAATAAAAATTCTAACGTTCGAAGATGAAAACTGCCACTAGTACTACTCGCACCATCATTATCAATATTATTGTAAGCTATTTAATAATTCTTATTCACTTGTATCAGACTACTACTTTTTGTACCTGTATGCTTCATATCGCATAACAATTTCCTCTAATTCTTGTTTATACAGTCTCTTCAGCATTGCATCAAAACAATCCAACTCGGGTAAACGGAACATTTCCCACCGAAGTTTGTGATCCAACTCCTGGGATGCTTGAGAGTACACTACCAACCAATGTGGTATTTCTGAAACAGATAAAAGAAAAAGAAGATATACGTTATCGCTTCTGTCCTGGGAAAGTCCATATACCATACTATTAGAAATTTTATATGAACTCACTGGACTATGTGCAGTGTGTAACGTAAAATGTGATAAACATGGCTAATTCCTTAGACTAAAACAATAAAAGTTCGAAACTTTTGTCGAAAAGCACTTTGTTTTCGATAAATAGGAGTTGGTAACCCAAAATCGACTTTTTACGATGGTAATATATATTTATTTTTTTCAAATAGCACTACGTCGGTTTATTTGATATTGGTATCCTTTAGTGATGATAAATATTGTACGTTAAGCACAGAATGCAGTGCTGCAAACTGTCAGCTTAAACTTGGAATACCACACACATTCTCAATTAATTACGAACGCAGTCATTATATGCTATTAAATGCCTTTTTGTGACCTGTACCAAGATTTATAATGTTTATCTTCCCTTTTTTAATGTAGATTTTAATTTTACCTTTCTCTTCTTTTCTTATTAATTAGAGAACTGTATTTTTAAAAAATGCTCCGAAACTTTAGTTTTAATCATCATAATTTTAATATTATAGCGCTACTCATTACATTACCCTCTCTACGTAATAAAAGGTTTAATAATAATCACGAAAGAATAAGAATTAGTGCTAGAATGAGTTTGTATGGCTGGTCTCAGAACTTCACATATAATAATAATTATTATTATTTTATAACCAAGAAAATACTTTTCTCTGCTTGTGACCTTGCACGACCGAAATTTTCCGATTGTTGAGAGAACGAAATTACGCTAGCTGGCGGTAGGTGTCAATGCGGTTTAGTAACATCATACTCCCAGGTACGCATTGCATCTATTTGGTTTGTTTGAAAAATAAAATAAGTGCTGTTCTTACGGGGCAAAAAAAAAAAAAAAAAAGTAAGTATTTGAACATATTACAGGTGTTCGCACGGCGGATGTCCTGGTCATTAATAACCCAACCTGTTCTGTGTGCAGGTGTTCCTCCAAGGTGGCGCTTCAGAGGGCCAAATACATGAAAGTCGATAGGTCGAGACTGTAGGGTAGGTGGCCCATTAATCTCCCAACCGTAACGCTGCAGCCAGTTCTTGGTGGTGTTTGCCACGGGCGGACGAGCATTGTCATGCGACCAAACGACACCGTCTGACAGTAGTTCGGTCGCTTCTATCGAATGGCCTTGCGTAATTTGTTGGGGGGGAGGAGGGCAATACCTGTCGGCATTCACCGTTTCACCACATTCCAACACACTGATAAGCAGTACATCTCGATAGTCACAAAAGACTGTGACCATGATTTTGGGCTGGGATGCCCTGACCTTCAACTTCTTGGAAGGAGGGGACGATCGGTGTTCCCATGTAAGTGAGGAGCAGCGACTGCTTGGGGTCGTGAAGTGAACAATTGTCTCATCACCCGTGACGATACGTTACAAAAACTCATTCCCCTCCACATTATACCGCTGAAGATGGTAACACTTTCCTGTAGCCCAACACATAATGGGTACGTTCCGACGAAATGTTTGCTTCCTTAGCTACCACTCGCACTGTGATTGTTCGGCACTCCTTGATCAGTCCCTCAATTAGCACAGAAACATCCTTCCCAGACGATGAAATTGGTCGTCCCGGTCGCGGTTTGTCACACACATCAGTCCTTCCTTCGTCAAATGATTTGCACCACACACACCTCCTTAAGAGACATCACTGCATTTCCATACACCGTCTGCAATTGTCGATGGATTTCAGCAGGTCTGGTGCTTTGGCAATGCAGCAATCGGATTACATTGCGCACTCCACTGCTTCCCAGACAGACACGGTGTTGATGAGACATCATCCATTCCAGTAACTCGCAAACTACGAACGGAACACCTATGCCTCTTTAAACGCCAGGAACGTCACAACTCACTTTATTTTTCAAATAAACCAAACAGATGGATAAAAGTGAATGATTGTTTGGTTTGCTCTTCAAAGGCTTTAAACCGTTCACCGGTCTGTCATTAATCGTTCACCGTTCAACCTTAGAAAAACGACTAAGAACCATGAAGTACTACAGTTGACTGTGTTGCCACCTTATAAAATAAAATTTTCGCAAAGGCTCCTATAATGTTTAACGTACATGCACCAAATTTGACATAAGTACTGCTCGATATCCTACAAACGAGACTGTGGGGTTTAACACCCCTAAATAATAAATGTTGCCAACATATTAGCAAAGACTTCTGAAATCGCTTGATTGTTGTTGTGGATATCTAAATCTATACCAATGAAGCTCTTTCAACCATGAAGAAAAACTTAAAATAAAAAAATCTGCATTGATCGAACTCTCTAGGCTTAAATTTGTAGCAGCAGCAATGAAATTTCGTGCAATAATAATAATAATAAAAAAATCATCATACGGAGGTAGTGCTGCCATCTTTTCTTGGAGATCGTTGCTTTACATTTAAGCACAGCTAAGTATTTGACTCTCAAATATAAGTTACTAAACAAATAAAGATACTAAAAGCCATCTTTCCAAAATACCTTTTTCTGTAACTGTACATGCACCAAATTTGGGCATAAATACTCCTCGATACCCTACAAATACGACTGTAGGGTCCCCAGCCCGAAAGCACCGGAGTTCTAATTTTTGCAAAAGCGTTCAATTTTTGCAGTGCAATAACAATAATTAGACTAATTATTATTATTAGACTAGTACTGTATCATCAGTAGTGCCGTTCATAGCATTTAAATAATATAGTAATATTACTACTACTTGTAGAATGGAAGTCGAATTTCATGTCCCATCGCTCACATTATTATCCGTTTTACCGTTACAACTACATCAATCCTCAATGCATCTTTTTCCTACTTTTATGTTTTGAGTAGTAATCGAATTAGTCACTCCTTTTACTCGAAAACATTCCTATTCCTTATGCTTTACATTAGAATTAATTTGCACTATGATTCTATTCAAATGCTTCATCACACGCTGAAACTCTGACATGCTAAATTCACTCTGGATATTTCAGTTAATTCCATAATAATCTTTCGATTTTCTTCTGCCTGTTTCCTGACTTGTTGAAATAGTTCTCTTTTGAACTGCTATCCTCGGTTAAAACATGTTTTCTGTTGTATGTCCACCTTCCTGTTGTGTATTTGAATCTGCTAAAACTACTTTTGCAGGAATAATAATTATAGTAGTATTATATTGTTCATCGGCTTACATATTTCACTCCTGTATTTGCTTCGTCTTTGATTTTACATTTGTCTGAGTGAATTTCGGTAAACTGTCAATGGTATTTGTTTACTAATATTTCCTGCTACCTCATTCAGGTTAGGCTGTATCTTATTTTTATTATTGTCAATGTATCTCGTTTTCATACAATCAACTTAAAACAATGAGAGTACATTAAAATGATAAAAAATGCCGTCTACAAGAAAGAGAGGCACCAATAAAGTGATAGGGTACGAACACCAGTGAAAAATCGGAGATAAATAATGATCCAAAGCGCATCTCTAAAACCAAAATTAAGAGGAAAAAGCAAGTCTCCAACGAAGCAAAGCAAAGTACTGAACCTTCGGCAACCTTCCGGAAGTCAATTGCAAGTGAAGATCACAGAACAGTATTCTTTTAATAGTTGTTCCAACGCTGTGTAAGCTGGTTACACAAAAGATGTAGAATACTGTGCAATAAGAAAAGAAATATATTCCATAACGTTGAAGTAGCACAAAGTTGCAAGTACCAGCAAATCTACCCTCAAGCATCACCGAAACCTGGATTTAAGAAACGAAGAACTTAACTTTCACCCACAAATGAATGAGTCGGAAACTCCAATACAGATTCTGCATGGCCTTACTACGCTACTCAAGGGTTCATCGAGGTTTGCCTTCGATAAATGTTTTCTCGAGGAGAAACATCCTAGATCTAATAGAAATTTGTCTATTTTACCTACTTCGATTAGTTTGTAAACCAACTCATTCTCACAGAAATCCGAACTGAGGATTGACAGTTGCAACGATAAGACGGATGTTGTGTGAGCGATGAGTCAGAAAGTTCCACTTTCATTCTACAAGTAACAATTCATGGAATCAAAATTATACTTATTATTTGTGAAGTGCTCAGAATAGCCACACAAACGTATTCTAGCACTAATGAAGTCCTTATCTCTAGTGGTTATTATTAAACACTTCACTACGCAGAGAAGGCAATATAATGAGTAACTATAATATTAAGATTATGGTGATATTGATCTTATACGTAAACTTAAGCCACTGTCAACACCAGGTTCAGATGCTATGCGCAACTGTGTTGTTAAAGCTAGTGAATTAGCTCCACATCTGGTTCGGATTTTTAATGTATCTTTAAGTATATACTCTTCATTCTGGAAACATGCTTTCATTGAACCATTTCACAAAAATGGTAATCGCTCAGACCCAAATATAGACCAATTACTCTACTTAACAATTTCGCAAAAGTATTTTACACAATGATTTTTAAGTACCTAAATGTTAACCTAAAACAGGTTTTCATGAATCTCAACATGGTTTTATGAAAGGAAAATCTATAGTAACAAAGTTTTGCCATATTACTGACTACGTCAAATCTCATGTAAGTAAAAAGACTCAAGTTGAAGTCGTTTATATAGATATACCCAAGGCTTTTGATTCAGTCAACCATGCACTGTTATCTAAATTATCAAACATGGGTCTTTCCCCCTTGTACATAAAGTGGTTTTAAAGTTATTTGTCATCAAGAAATACCAAACCGAAATTGGTTTAGTTTATTTGACCGTTGCCTCTATGGAGAATGGAATACCTCAAGGCTTACCACTATGTCCTTTGCTATTTTTCATTTTCGTAAACGATATCCAAACTAGTATTGTGTACTCAAATGTATTATTATAAGCAGACGATTTAAATTTGTATAGGGTTGTAAATATTTTTAAAGACAATGACTTACTGCAGATAGACCTTGACAATGTCTCACACTGGTGCAGATCTAAGCTAATGAAAGTTGAAAGACAAAGTTTTGACGTATACAATCAAGATTCAATATTTCGTAAGCAATTATACTATTTCAAATTCTCTTGTTCAAAAGGTTGATACGATAAGAGATCTGGGCGTGATCAATGATAGAAACCTAAGATTTGAAGAGCACATACATAACGCTGTACATGGTGCTAGAAAACTTACAGATTTTATTTCTAGGCAATGATATATTTTTTAACAAGGTAGTTCTTATGTTCATCTTTACAAAATGCCAGTAAAACCAAAACTTAAATTTGCCTCTATTGCCTGGATTTGTATTGCAAAACCTCTGTGTAACAATCTGGAATCAGTTCAAAAATGTTTTGTGAGCATACTGTCTCAAACTCAGTTTGCCAAGCACCAGAAGAAGCATCTTATAACAGTTGATAAGGACTGAAAAGAATAACATCACATTCTAACGACTTGAAATATGATTTTAATTCAAAATATATATTGACGAAATAGAAGTCAGGTTCTTATGCTTTTATACGTATTTTACAGGTAATCACGACGTTGTACCATATTCGTTACTACAAGCATTTTAACCATCTAATATCCAAATACTTACTAATTTAACGACGCAACACATTTTAATCATGTTTTTACACTATTGTATGTTATGAAAATCAATATTTGAAAGTATATAGACAATTGGTAAATTAATATAAAAGTCAATAAACAATGTTACGATTGCTACTAATTTAGTATTTTCGTATTATAAATTTATTTAACGTCGAGTTCAGTTTTCTGTCATAGTTAGTGTTATTCATTTTATGAAAATTTGTTTGATCTCGCGTTTCCAGTAATTTAGGGAATATTTCTCTTTCATGGCCATTATACCTTCTACTCTGTAGGTGATGAAGTTTAAATCGATCTAAATGTCTTCATTAGTCAAGCCCGTAGACATGTGGTAATATGTATATAGTTGGTAGGTGCTACAGCTAGTCTTTTGGGATAATTCCGCTTACGCGGCAACTTTTATAAACAATTACAAAAACTATTTTCCGAAATACTTTTATGTACAATTATTTAAAATTAATAAGAATAAGCATTGACAGAGAAGAGGAAGGTAAAATTAAAAACATACACTAAAAAAGAAGAGAAATGAAATACTTGTTTCACTATAAATCTTGGTGTGCATCAGGCTACAAAATACATTTAATCGTCAAATTACTGCGTTTGTAATAAATTCAGAATGCTTTGATATTCCACGTTTAAGCAAGTATCAGGGTTACCAGGGATTAGCTTGGTCAGTCACACCAGACAAATTTCGAGATGGTACCTTCAGTTTAGGCCCTGGCCAACTCCTTTCCGCTACCCTATCCTGAACTATAGATGCCTAAAGGCCATAAACAAATTTAATTCAATACCACCACTCCTGATTTTTGTTTTTCTGCCGCCAGATTTTCTATCCCCAAAATTGAAAATTTGCACTCTTCTACGGAACAGTTTGAGAGTAAATGTCAACAGTAAAGTCTCACCGTTCTGATTTTCTTTCATTCATCAATTAACACCATTCTCATTATTTTGGTCTTGATTATATGCTATTTTCTACATCACTACGGTACGGATATTTCTAAATTTTACAACTTAAGAACCCCACACTATCTACCATTAGACATCAATATAGTTCATTTTCTTTCAGAACAAATTACAAATAAAAAATAATAATAGCAGTAAATAAAAACACTGTAGACAGAAAATGGAAATAAACCTGCTGAATACCTGGACAGTGAAAAAACAAAAATAAATGAAGTAAACAGAAGTGAAAATAATAGTGAAAGAGAGGGAAAATAGAATTTCAGTATAACTAAAAGCTTAAAAAACTAGTTAAAAGAAAAGTAAGGTAAGATGGTATATACAATAAAGGATGGTAAACACTTTTCTTAACTATATTTATCTTGCCTATATGCTTTCTTACCGTTTCAGAAGTAAACCAACTTTTCAACAGAAAATACATAACGTGCTCAATACTAATAGATACTTAAAAATTTTGATCAACTGTTCAGTGATTGATTTGGAACTCACTGTTCATTGATTGACCCGTTCTTCCTAAATGCTAATCATTAGAGTCACTTCTGTATCTTCAGAGAAAAACGAGACTTAACTCCACATAATAAAGGTTTGTTAGGTGATTATTATATAAAGTGCACCAATTGATTTAGTTTCTGTACATATGCTCCCCTTAAGTAAATTATATCTGCACTTGTGACATTACGATATAAGTATATATATAATTGACGAAATTAAGAAAGGAGATCGTTTACGTCTACAGGACTGCAGATAGGAACATCGTGTGTGTTCACAAAGACAAGAAAAGAAAAGACAACGCGGAACAGCAAAACTGCTGTATGTCGACACACATCAGGTTGTTCGGAAACCAGTGGCATATTTTTGGAGATGCCACATACGACGTCACCACACAGCAATCAAGTGACCGCAGCGCCAGTTAATGTGGTGGAGGAAGTAACATCGGAACGTATGGTTTGTCGGTGGTTCGCTAATTTCAGTTTTGGAGACACTAGTCTACAAGATCAGAAGGGCCGATAACGACACTTTGAAGGAATTTGTTGAGGCTAATCATATTAGAACATCAAAGAGTTGCTAAAGTGACGACGGCCGATACGTGGGACCTACATTATAACTGATAGGGTATCAGAAACAATGACAGTTTGGGATTTTCAGTAACTCCTTGAAAACTGAAAGAATTGCGCTGTAACCTGTGATGAAAAGTGGGTGCTGTACGACAACAATAAGTGTTCTGGACTCTGATGAACCTCAAAAAATACAAACCAAAGTTGGCTCCATGCGGTGGACTGTTCAAACTGTCATTCACTACAGATTCCTGAATGCTGGTACAAGGAGTACCTGCGTCACCTACTGTGTAGCCGCTGACCGAATGCATCAGAAGTTGTGTCCAAACAGCCATTTCTAGTTAACAGGAAGGGTTCTATCTTGCTCCACGATAATGACAAACCACGTGTCTCAAGCATAACAAACTACACGAACTGAGATAAGAAATCATACGGCATCCAACACACTCCTCTGACTTGGCACCAACGGATTTCAGAAAAAGGCAGGATGCAGGCATTGCAGTCCTATACTTTTTTGTGTCCACGAAGCCTGATTTTTACCGAACTACCATTGGAATCCTTGTCAATCGCTGGCAGAAGTGTGTAGATGGTAAAGGAACCTATTTCGAATCAACGAAGTTTTAAAGTATGTTTTATTTCAATTAATTTTTCCTTCCAAATCGGTTACCTACCTAACAACCTGGCATTTATTTCTGACATAATTACAGGAAATAGCGATACCTGACACACACAGTTAAGTAATTAAGAAACAGGAATCTCAGAAAAATGAAACATGCCTTCGCACACGTGTTTGCAAAAAGAGAAGAGACGGTTAAGAGAAGAAAAAGGTAACAGGGACCGACTATGCCACTATGATGAGCAAATTAAGATCGGCAACGTGGTATCCACATTAAGAATAGAACAACAGACTAATCGGTTAATGTACAGGGAAAAGTAACTGGAAGTTTGAAATCAGCTTCTTGAAAGAAGCCAGAACATAGGAAATAGGGAAAGAAATAAACGAAGAGGAAGAGTGAAAATAACTTTTTGAAAAAGTGAAAGGAAATACACATATTAAATTCAAAATAAAATGTTACACTACCTAGTCGTACCTAAGATTTCCAATGGAGAGGCAACACGAGCTTAGAGATATTGTAATATTCTAACAGTACGTGATACACAGATATATTGAGGTTACAAAGCAGGACTTAGTTTTTAAAGTGTCCGCTTTGGCGCGCACACAGTCCGGAAGTTGCTGTACCAAAACATCAAAGAGAAAGACTGTCACTGCCTGCACCAAAGAGCGCTTCTAACTGGCGACACTAGGGTGTCATTTCTTTCAGGCGAAATACTGTAGCAGACAGTTGAGACTTGAAACTGGCAAGGGACCAATCAGAAGAGAAAATGAAGTCTAGCACATGTTGCTGAAGCCATTGCTGGGTTGTGCGTGCCGTGTGGGGGGGCAGGTGCCGAGTCCTGCTGGAAACTTCAGTTCTGCCCATGAAAGTGTGGTGCTGAGGCACTTCACCACTCGCTCCAGCAATGCCTCCTGATAAACCTTAGCGGATGCCTCCACCCTTTGCTCATAGAAATGGAGCTCAGTGGTACAGTCATAAAACACACACCACCACACCATGATTGATGCACGATGCCCTTTGGATCCTCGGTGCCTTCTCACTAGATTCACGGGAACTCGTTGCATATACCCTGTAGTTTTGCGAGTTGAATGCCTCTTCCACAGAAAAACTTTTTATTCGAGCACAGAGTTATTTATTAAAAAGAGTGAACAGAGTTTTCCTTGCTCATTGTCCAAGAACGCTCCAGGAGGCGCTTTGCTTCTATTGCTCGCTGCTGCTTTAACTCTGGTATGAGGACCCACTACGTCGCTTGTAAGCTTTAAGTCCCAGATCACTTAACACGTGACACATGGATATTTTGAAAGATTGGTATCACACATCACTGATTATTTCCATACAGGATTTCAGCGGGTGCGGTGACCTGTCGGAGGCGTTCTTTTACCTTCCCAATTTCATTGAAGATCTGGATGGTACGACACACGAACCTCTTCGTGTTTCAGCTTCTAGAGGTTTTTGAAAGTATTACCTGCTGACATTTCTACCTTATGCAATGCTATGAAAGCCACAGGGTTTTTGCAATCGCCCTATTATATCTTGAATGCGTACTCCACACTTCTTTTCCCGTCTTCAGATGAACTATCAATGACTCATGCTGTCATCGCCGCCAGGGTATGTTGCTGTTCTTGATCACTGCGGCTACCGTCCCCTTTCAAAGCTGAGACAATTTATGGTACGGCTTGGTATGAAGGCAATCGAGCGGGGATCTGAAATGCAGAATATGTATTACTCGTATTTCATTAAATCTATAAAAATAAGACAGCACGTTTACCTTCATTTAAATAAGGATTAGCAGGAACTAAAACACTATGTGGATGAAAGTGCGTATGTCTTGGCGGAGGAGAAATTCGAGGCGTCGCTTCCAATTGAAACCTTATATCCGGCTGGTAGATGTAATGTGGAGCACAGGGATGCTCATACTGAGCTTGTCTTGTTATGTGGCTATAAAGAGAAAAATAACATTACTTTAGTACAGACCGAAGATAAATAACTGTTTGTATTCCATTCCCTCCCTTTATACATATATGTTTCGTTATCTATGACTGGTATAACGAGCGTTCGGCAATTAGGATTTGTTTCATAGAAGATAATTAAATTTTACAAGAATATCATTACTTGACTATCTACAGTAAGTTGTACCATAGACCTCAAATAGATAGGCTTAGCACGCTTCTCCATTTCTGGCTGCGCTAAAACTAATGGACTTTTGTTCAGAGCACGTGATTTTGAATCCATCCGCTAGGTAGCTCTGCCCTAGACCTCGTAGTAGAATACGACGTCTAGGGCAGAGCTACCTAGCAAAAAAAAAAAAAAAATTGTGCTCTGAACAAAAACCCATTAGTTTTAGCGCAGCCAGAAATGGGGGAGCGTCTATGGTTGTACTTTCAAAAACGGTGACTATAAGAAACGAACTATTTAATCCGAACAGTACTGCTTACAATAAACTAAAACGAGATAAAACGAATCTTGCTATTAAGAATAATAAGGTTGAAGACCACGAAGGAAATACGATTTTTACTCACACATTTCGCCAAGTTCAGATCAATTACTTTAGAACACAGCTGAGACCCGAAAAACAAAAAGCAGAAAACCGTATAAAAGTCTTGATAGAGACGTACGTCTGCTCCCATCTCTTTCTAACTGTGGCAGGTGAGTCAGGGTTCAGGATTCTGACTCGAAAGGTTTCGTCAAAGGTGCAGCCGTGATAGGAAGTGTGTTCAGCTATGGGGAGGTGCGGAAGTTGATATTTGGACGAGTAGCGTTGATTGTTGATGCGGTATGTTAGAGGACTTTCGGTTCGCCAACGTAGAAGGCGGAAGGAGATAAACGAGGTTGGAACTTTCCTTGATGTGGATATCTGACTCAACAATAGACTTGAGACAGGCGTTCACATCAAACCTACCAACAGTATGCAGTATGTCCATTTCAACAGCTCCCATCCATTCCATACCAAACGCTCTCTTCCATACGCTCTTGCTGTCCTGGGCTCCCGCATCTGCTCCTCTGATGACCTGCTCCGTAACTATTTTAGTACCCTCTCCTCAGCTCTCACTGACCGTGGATATCCCAAACACATTATCCGTAAACAACTGGATAGTGCCCGTAATCATCCAACTCCAACCGTCCTCCCCGCGTAGCTCCCTCCGCTCCCAAACTTCTAACCCAGTACCATCCCAGTCTTCAGGCCCTCTAAAACGTCCTCAAACTGGTACACCCCATATTCCCTGCGTCACCTGCAATGAAATAGTTTTCCCGTCGTGCCCCAAATTGTCTACTGCAGACCTCCGAACCTCAACACCATTATAACGAGAACTGGACCAATACCGCCCCCTCCCCCCAAACCTGGTAAGTACAAGAGACCCCGCTGCAAAACCTGTCCTATTTTTGATCCCAGTCTTTCCCTCGTACATCCTGTCACTCATAAAACGTCCTCTTTCCGACACTTGCATATCTTCCAATATCGTTTATCTCCTACTCTGTAACCTATGTTCCGTTCCGCCTTCTACGTTGTCGAAACCCAAACTACTCTAACATACCGCATCAACAACCATGGTTACTCCTCTAAGTAACCTCCTCATCCCCCATACCTGAACACACTTCCTATCACGGCTACCCTTTTGACGAAACCTTTCGAGTCAGAATGCTGAACCCTGACTCACCTGCCACAGTTAGAAAGAGATGGAAGCAGACGTACATCTCTATCCTTTCCGTCAGCCATGAACCCGGCCTCAACTGCCTGTAACTTCCTCTAGCGCAGTGTCGTCGTCTTCTTCTTCCTTTCTCTTCCTTGTTTCGTCTCTAGTTGCACTTTTATTCTATTTTTCTATATTGTTTCTTTGTTCTCCCCTTCATCTTTATTATTACTATTAATTCCCCCTCCCCTCTGCTTCCTTCAGAAAGCCCATTACCTGCTTCTAGTAACCTTCGCACTTTCTTCTTCATTTGGTGTTTTCTCCGTCCCATCCAGTCATTTTCCCACCTCCATAACCTGGTCACACTGTCACCCTGCATCTGTTTACAATATGGCGTTTCCTTAACACCAATTCCGCACCTGTCCGCTTTGTGCATTTTCTTTCCTACCAGTTGAAAATGCTTTTGCCAAACATACTGGTTTTCTATTGTGTTTGTGTTGTTATTGTACATCTGTCTCAAGAATCTACCATGTAAGTATCCTTTTTTCTACCCGTTTTACCATTATATATATATATCAGGTAAATTTATGATGAAAAGTAAGGAAGATACTTACAGCGTATATGTTCCGTAGAAAAATAAACACACACACGTACACAACACTACTTTTCACATAGTTTTTTTTCCCAATATTTCGATATTAATATCGTAGACTTGCTATAGAGAAAGAGAAACGAACACACGTGGATAGAACAAAAAACTAGGACGACAGTAGCGACACGTAGCTGACGGTGCATCGTTGCAACAGCACCCTCAATACTTCGGTTCACATGAAATCTACCAACCACATGCAGTATTTACACTACAAGTTCTCATCCTTACCATACCAAGAAAGCGATTCCTTTCTCCCTTGCACTCAGAGGATAACGCTTGAATTCCACCACCTCTGCTACTGAAACTTACAACCAACGTCTCCAGGAAGCTCTAGTCAACCGTGGCTACCCACCTAACCTTGCAATCAAACAGATTCGCCGTAAATCCTCACACATCCAACCCACTCAAACCCCCAACCCACCGTCGCTCAACTCATCGGCTCTAATCACCCAGTTCCATCCCAAACTAACCAAAATCAAACAAATCCTACACTCTCATTTCCACATTCTCCAATCTCACCAAGACACAGATCAGTATTCCCCTAATCTTAGAGATATCTTAGTCCGTACAAATCCTTCCTCGCCACCACCCCAAACCGGCGCCCATACATGCATGAGACCCAGATGTAAGTCCTGCTCCACTTTCATCACTTCTCCCCCCGTCAGTATCAATACTGCTAATGGCCAATACACCCTAAATCCCAAGGGTACATGCCACACTTCTTACGTTATATACATCCTAACCTGCAAATTTTGTGATTCCTTTTATGTGGGGGGAAACAGGTGGACCTCGTCACTTTTGTACTATTAACAAACGGGATGCCCCAGTCTCCCTACACGAGTCTCACACTAATTTTGACCTATCTTTCCTGGCTGCCATAATCCACATTTTACCCCCTACGACCAGGACCTCAACACGCCGTCTGTGAGAAGGGACCTTTATTCATGGTTTGGGCGCGAAAATGTATCCTGGACTTAGCCTTCAATAACTCTAACCCGTTTTCTCTGCATTTTCAACACTTTCCCTTCCACAATCCTATCCAGTACTTACACGCTCTACAGTTGTCAATTATTCCACGCGCCATTCAGTATTCAACTGTTTTCCAAACGATGCACCGACGTGTGGCTACTGTCGTCCTAGTCTTTTGTTCTATCCTCCATGTGTCTTCGTTTCTCTTCCTCTACAGCAAGTCTACGATATTAATATCTAAATATTGCAAAATATGTGAAAATTAGTGTTGTGTACGTGTACGTATTTATTAGGTAGATTTCGAAGAAAAATATACCTATTGAGATCGATACGATATGAAAGTGTATATATATATATATATATATATTAACACGCTAGCGGCCATAATTTTGAGGATATTTGAACCAAATTTTTATATGTTGTTTCTAGGCTTAATAGCTCGGTTCAGTTAGTTAATGAGCAAAATCGGTCGCCATCTTGGATCCAAAATGGCCGCCGAACCCATTGTTGT